>CAJQZJ010026844.1:2620218-2658104 GCA_907164525.1 Lophiomys imhausi
CACACACACACACACACACACACACACACACACACACACACACACACTCACACACACACCAATGGGCAACTTGCCAGAGTTTGTTCTCTCCTTCCACCGTGTAAGCCCTGGTGATGGACCTCAGGTCACCAGGTTTGGCATCTTTACGCACTGAGCCATGTCGTCCTGAATTACTCACTTGTTAAACTGTTAAGCTTCTACTCGGGTTTGTCTTCAGGGTATATAAGTTGTTCACCATTAAAAAAGAGTTAATGCCGGGCGGTGGTGGCGCACGCCTTTAATCCCAGCACTTGGGAGGCAGAGGCAGGCGGATCACTGTGAGTTCGAGGCCAGCCTGGTCTACAAAGTGAGTCCAGGACAGCCAAGGATACACAGAGAGACCCTGTCTCGAAAAACCAAAAAAAAAATAAAAAATAAAAAAGAGTTAAATCTGACTGTGACTCAACTGAGAAGCTCCATAGTCAGGGCAGGGATTTTGACTGATGATTGATTGATTGATTTTTTTTTTTTTTTTTTACCTTTTGTGCATTGATGTTTTGACTGCATGTACAATTGGGTGAGGGTGTCAGATCTTGGAGTTACAGATAGTTGTGAGCTGCCATGTGGGTGCTGGGAATTGAACTCAGGTCCTGTGGAAGAGCATTCAGTGTTCTTAACTACTGGGCTATCTCTCCAGCCTCCCCCAAACTATTTTATTTTATATGTATTGATATTTGGCCTGCATGGATGTCTATCCACAATGCATGCACAATGCCTGAAGAGGCCAGAAGAGGATGTCATATCCCCAGGGCTGGGGTTCCAGTTGGTAGTGAGCCACCAGGTGGGTGCTGAGAATCAAACCTGGGTCCTTTGAATGAGCGGCCAGTTCTCTTAACAGATGCTCCATCTCTTCAGCCTGGGACCTTTGATTTTCATCTCTCAGTGTCACCAGAATTTGGTTTGTGCTATCTGCCACTTACAGAAGCTGAGAAAGAACCAAATATTGAAATCTCACTTTATTCAGAGAGCCAGCAGTCTGTGGAGACAGAGGATTAGTATCCAGAGATCTGACTTATAGCCCACTGCCAGACAGCAAATTATACAGGGAGAAGTGGGTAAGGACAAATGTGATCAATCATCTCAGGGACTTTTGAGACTTTGGATGTCAGTAGTAACTCTCTTGTTATCATTCCTCTTTCCTCATTCTGTGGGTTCTGGGCTCAGGCAGGTCTGAAATACTGAGTCTAGTTAGTTCCTGCTGATGTCAACCTTGTACCCATCATGGGACCTTAAGGCTTAGAGGAGATTAACTGAAAACAACAACCATTACTAGTGTGCACATGCTGAGCTAGTAATAACACGCTCCTTTCCATAATATAGCATACAAGTGTGTCTTTGTAACACAGGCTGTGAAAGTGTCCCATCCATCACCTGTCACCTACTGGGGCAGGATCAGAGGAAGCCATAGTGTTCAGGGCACTGCTAGATGCTGGAGACTCCATCACCCATGCTGTCCTGGTGATGCTAGTAGCAGGCAATGAGTTAGCACCAACCCCAATGGTATCACACTGTGGAAATGCATGTAAAGAGGCAGCCACAGGGGTGGGAACCAACCATTCTTTGTCTTAACTACTGGGCTATCTCTCCAGCCTCCCCCAAACTATTTTATTTTATATGTATTGATATTTGGCCTGCATGGATGTCTATCCACAATGCATGCACAATGCCTGAAGAGGCCAGAAGAGGATGTCATATCCCCAGGACTGGGGTTCCAGTTGGTGGTGAGCCACCAGGTGGGTGCTGGGAATCAAACCTGTGTCCTTTGAATGAGCAGAGGCTGCATTCCTGAGGTCCTGGGTGTAAGTTAGCCCTGACATGTGTCCTGGGGCCTCAGTCAGCGAACTGTCTCTGGCTGTGCTAAGAGCTACCAATGCTGCGGTTCTGTGGTTCAGCTTCTGTGTGCTCTGTACGCTGATGACCCTCTCTGTGAGCTGAGCTAGGCAGGAGAAAGGGGGTTACACATACAGGAAATGATGGGGAAAGCAGAGGGACAGTGGCGGGCCAGGGAATGAGGGCACAGAACCAACAGAGGCCAGAGGTGGGTATGAATCACCACTGTGGGCAAGTAAGTGATTGAAGGGACCCAGGAGACTTGATTCAGTGTGGTGTGGGTTCAAATACTGGCTTTCCCTCCTCTTCCTGCTCTCTATGAACTGGGGCACTAAGTTCTTGTGAGGGTTTGCTAGTGGCTAACTAGGTCAGGGCTAACTTACACCCAGGACCTCAGGAATGCAGCCTCCTAACATGAAGGACCCAAGACAAAGAACAGTTGGGTCCCACCCCTGGGACTGCCTCTTTACATGCATTTCCACAGTCTGCTATCATTGGGGTTGGTGCCAGCTCATTGCCTGCCACTAGCATAATTCTACGTTGTCTTAGAGAATTCTCTTTGTCACTCTGTAGACCAGGCTGGTCTCGAGTATTGGAATTGGGAATTCCAATAGTATTGGGAATGAGTTTTCTCCATGTGACCTCCCATCCGTAGGTAGCAGGTAAGGCTGTGAGGTGAACAGACTCAGCCTGGCTCTACCATTTTGAGAGGCTATTTTCCCTTTTCTCATCCAGAGGGCTACCAGATAACAGGGGTGAAGCATGTGCAGAGACTGGCCCTCAGCAGGTACTCAGAGGGGTGGCAGCACAGGGCAGGCATTGTTGCAGGATGAAGTGTAAGAACTCTGGCTTGGCCAACTTAGATTCAAATCCCAGGGTGGCCACTTAGTAGCTATGGAAAGTAGGTTTCCTGGCCTTTCTAAGCCTTGGTTTTCCATCTATAAAAAGAGGATAATTATGTCGGACAGTGGCGGTGCACACCTTTAATCCCAGAACTCAGGAGGCAGGGGCAGGCAGATCTCTGAATTCGAGACCAGCAACCCAGGATAGCCAGGGCTACATAGGGAAACCCTGTTTCAATGAAACACACACACACACACACACACACACACACACACACACACACACACGCATATGCGCATGAGGATAATTGGGACTGGGGAGATGGCTCAGTGGGCAATGCATCTGTTACACAAGTGTGAGGATCTGAGTTCAGAACCCAGCACCCATCTAATATCAAAATCTGGGTGCAGTATCTCCTTGTATCCCCACAGGAAAGGCCTTGGTGCTTGCTGGACAGCTAGTCTGGCTAATAGTGGAGCTTCAAGTTCAATGAGAGACTGTCTCAAAAAGTAAGGTAGAGGGCCAGTGAGATAACTCAACAGATAAAGAGGTCTGCTGCTATGCTTGACCATTTGGGTTTGAATCCCAGGACCCACACAGTGGAAGGAGAGAACAATTCCTGACAGCTGTCCTCTGACATGTACCTACACACACACACAAGCACACAGAAAAAAAAATGTAATAAAACAACATTTTTAAATGGTGAGGAGGAATAGAGGAAGGCAGCTAATGTCAACCCTCTCTATACAAATACACATGCACACACATACACAGGTGTGCACACATGGACATACACACTCACACATGTACACACACATGCCTTCTACATACTGGAGAGCAAGCATCATTTGTAAGGTCTTGACGTGTTCCTCCCACAGGCCTTCAAACTCAACATCTCCAGAAACAGCGTTCCCTCAAACATCCACCTGTCTCCTTTGACTGTTGTGGGGACCTTCACTACCAGATTCACAGTTCCTTATGGAAGAAGAGAAAGCATTCAGCAAATGTATGTGAGTAAATGGAGATTGTGATGTCCAAAGCAGATTTTATTCCATTAAGTTTTGAGAGAAGTTGGCCCTTCTGAGAAGGCTTTAGTGCTGGATATCTGTTCCCATAGTGCTGGAGTGGTTTTGATAAAGCTTCACCCTGAGTGACTCTAAGGCTGAGTAGATTGTTTTACTCTGGAACGCTAGTCTTACAGACCCCAGCTACAGCTAGGAAGAGCCTGGGGCTTAAGTGGTGCTTGGGGTGTGTGTATAAGTCACACTATGCTTTCTTCAATGACTGTCCTTTTTTGGAGACAAAATCACAGTAGGCAGCTCCGGGCTGGCCTCACACTCACAGAGATCCTCCTCCTGCTTCTGCCTCTGGGCTGGGATTAAAGGTGAGTGCCACCATGCCCCACCAATAACTGCCTTTTATTTATTCCTGTACATCAGTGCCTTCGTTCAGCTGTGGAATGCAAATAACACTTAGAGGGAAGGAAAATAAGAGAGGGAGGAAGGGAAGGAAGAAGGCCAGAGAAAGTAGGAAAGGGGAGGAGAGGGAACAGGGAAGGAGAGGGGAGAGAGGAATTTCTGTGTGTTGTGACCAAAACATCTAAGAGCACAGCTTGGGCAGAGGTGTCACAGCTCCACATTAACCCACAGTCCTTGGTGCTCCTGCTTCTGAGCCTTCGTGAGACAGAACATCATAGTGTGGATGGGGGTGTGGAGGAGGCGGTCACTCACCTTCTGCCAGCTGTGGGAACCAGGCAGGACTGTCCAAGGCTAGCCTGCTGGGATCGCCACTTCTGACTAGTTTCCCTGTCCAGATTTCCATGATCTCCCCAGTAGTGCAGCCATCAGGGGACTAAGCATTCACTTGGTGAGTCTGTAGGGGACAGTTCATATAAATCAGAACAAAAACGACCACACAGACTGAATACCAGATCTTTCTAACAGTTGAGGAGACTGAAGATCAGAGACTACCCAGGAAGTGTCAGCATTGGGGTACAAACCCAACTGTCTTGGTCCCTGGCCAGTGACTTCATTACTTTATCAGGACAGTTGTGACAACTAAGTGCAGGTTTCAATTTATTTTCATTTCAACTAACAGTTCTTAAGTGCTTCCTGTGTGCCAGAGTGAGTCAAGATTGAGTGAAGCTATCAATGCCCTCTTTAGATAGCCACAAGATCTGGGAAAAGCTGGGCATGGTGGCACACACCTTTAATCCCAGCGCTCGGGAGGCAGAGGCAGGAGGATCTCTGTGAGTTCGATACCAGCCTGGTCTACAAAGCAAGACCAGAATAGCCAGGGCTACACAGAGGAACCCTGTTTTGAAAAACCAAAAAATAAAAAATAAGATCTGAGGAAAAGATATAAAAGCCTTTCTTTGTGAGTCCTGTCTTGAGTCAGCTCTTGGCCACTGAAAGTCCCCAAACAAAGTTTCAGAAGATCCTCCCTGGACCACCAGCATCATCAGTCTGGATGTGACACTCACTGGCAGTCTCCCATAGGTCTCTCTGTGTGGCCCTGGCTGGCCTTGAGCTCATAGAGTTCACAGAGACCTGCCTGCTTCTGCCTCCTGAATGCTGGGATTAAAGGCATACACCTTCTGGCTACTTTCCTTTTTCTTTAAATTACTTTGTGGAGCTGGGTGTGGTGGTGCATGTCTTTAATCCCAGCACTTGGGAGGCAGAAGCAAGTGGATCTCTGTGAGTCCAAGGCCAGCCTGGTCTGCAGAGTGAGTTCCAGAATAGCCAGGGCTACACAGGAAACTGTCTCGAAAAAACAAAATCTAAAAACAAACAAACAAAAAGGTTAGGTTGTACAAACAAAAAGGTTACGTTGTGGAATGTTGTTACAACCACTTGGACAAGCTATAAAGGGAGCAAGGGCTCCTTGTCCGAGCCCCGTATACACTGATTGGTTTTGTTAGTGAACCTATTCCTCCTGGTTCTCAACTGATACGAAATCCCAATGTCCTGGGGAAACCTTGGGTTCTAACAGCTCAGAGGATGACCCTTCCTACCCAGCACTGTAGTGAGTGTGGCTTTTTTCCAGACATTTAATGGCCCTCACCTCTGCCTTCCCAGCAAGACTACACAGTGTAGTTATTACCATTTGACACTTCAGTCAGCCCAGCCTCCATCAAGACACCCACACCAGACTGACTGTACCTCCTGTACCTCCCCTTGAACCTGAGTGTCCCATTGATCACAGGCTTGTCATAGATACTCCACCCAGCTGTTTCTGCAGAAAACAAGCAGGTTCCATCTGAATCTGGAATCTGATGGAAACATTTGATTGTCAGCTGTTCTGGGCCCTAAGGTTCTGCCCCTGAGGCCAGGACCTCCAGAGGAAAAGTCATTTATACTTGTTATACCACACATCCGTGCTGTGCACTCTGTCCTAATGTCTTTTTCCCATTGCTTTGTGCTGCTATGAACCCTGTATTCGCTGTTGTTGAATTCTCCCTATTTACTATGGGCCTGTAGTGTGTGATATCTTTCATGTACAAAAATGTTTCCAGTCACCTTTTCAAGCAATTTGTAAATGTACTAGTAATTTTTTTTAAATGCAACTAGACTCATAAGGTATGTATTTTTATCTGCCAAGCTGGCAGAGATCAAAAACGCTGTAGGAAAGGCATCAGTGGAGGGAAGAGTTTGAATTAGAGACACCCATCCTGCTCATACTTTGTTACTGTTCTGTGGGGCCAAAGCCCTGAACCTTCTGTCCGCTGAAAATTCATTTGAAGAGATGGTTCCTGTGAAGGTAATCAGGCATGTGGAAAGCGAGGAGCACTCTGCTTCCGCCACGTGGAAACCGGGGACGGTCCAGGTGTGTAGCCACAAATGCAGCCATCTCTCCTCCAGCTCTCCCACGGTGGCTTCAGTCCTCCAGTCAAGTTTGGGAACTAGCGTGGCTGTTCTTTCTGGTAAAGAGCCCTAACCCAGCTTTGTCTGCCCTGAGCCTCATAGCGCTCCCTAGTGTGTCAATGAGAACAACGGATTTAGATTTTCCAGAAGAGTAGACTGTATCTCCCAAGACCAGAGGCAGGCGGCTTCTAGGATGTCTCCTCGCTTAGCTCCTTGGTCTTTAGAAGGAATGAAGGAACAACACACGCTTCCTAGTTCCGTGGGGGCATGCTTTTGTTTCTTTTATTATTTATTGAATTTTATTTATTTATTTTTAAAGATTTATTTATTTTAATGTATATGGGTGTTCTGTCTGCATGTACACCTGCATTCCAGAAGAGAAAAAAAATAAAAAAGGCAATTTCTTCAACAATCTCAGCAAAATATCATACATTATACACACTACAGGAGCATACTGCCATATCCTGCATATGGTGGCACTGTCCAATACTCTCAACTTCTTAGGAAAGTTATGTGAAGCAGGAGGATATCACATTATAGATGGTTGTGAACCACCATGTGGTTGCTGGGAATTGAACTCAGGACCTCTGGAAGAGCAGGCAGTGCTCTTAACTGCTGAGCCATCTCTCCAGCCCCCATAATTTTATTTTTTGATAACATCTCACAAAGTTTCTCAAGCTGGCCTCGAGCTTGCTATCCTCCTTCAGCCTCTGCCCACCCCCACCCCCAGCAGGGTTTGCAGGTATACACTTCCACATCTGGCTGTTTTGCTTTGGTTTCTAATACTTGGCTTCTTACTTTTAGGGAGGTGAAACAAAAGGGAGAGCGAAGAGTCATTGTGTGATGAGTTGTTGTGTTTTGCAAGATTGAAAAAGTTCTGGAAGCGATGTGTTAGAGCAATGTAATCACTGAACCACACATCACAAAATGGCAAGCTCACGGGCCGTGTGTGTGTGTGTGTGTGTGTGTGTGTGTGTTTATGTTGCCCAAACTGGTCTTGAATTCCTGAGCTCAAGATATCCTCCTGCTTCACATAACTTTCCTAAGAAGTTGAGAGTATTGGACGGTGCCACCATATGCAGGTTATATGCATGATATGGCAGTATGCTCCTGTAGTGTGTATAATGTATGATATTTTCCTGAGAATGTTAAAGAACACAAATTGCCTTTTTTCTTTTTTTCTCTTTTGAATTTTCTCTGAGAACTTTAGCTCCTTCTGCATCATGTTAAGGTGTTTTTCAAATGGCTGTGGCTACCCGGTGTCTTGCAGTTAAGATGGCTAACTTCCAGTTATGTACTTGTGAGCAGATCTGAGAGCAACACAAGGGGACCCTACAGGCTTCAGGGAGGAGGGCTTACTTGAGGGTGCGAGTATCACACCAGCTGCAGCCCCTCTCACCAGGAGGAACATTTAGTTAGTTAGAACATTAGAATGGAGAGCCTCTGAATTTCTCCCTTAGAGTAGAAGCCTTTGCAGCCATGACCTGAAGGAAGGGACATTAGCTGTCCCCAACAAGATCTTCATTTTCTCTGCCTCATGTTACCCTCTTGATACCTTCCCTGGACCCCAGAAACTCCCTGGCAGTCACCTGGCAATAGGCCAGCACTTCCAGGCTCCCCTGTGCATTTTCTGGGGTTTTGCTCATCTTGGTCTGCCCCTAATATCTCTGTCTCCTTCCCATTTTTCATAGCTACTTTGAAACCATATACTTATGAACGATCCCCTTCTAGTCTCTGTTGTTAAAGGAAAAACCACTGGTCTATTACTTGTCTTGGATCCTGCTTGCCGTGAGTCCTACCACTTGCCCAGTAATGGCAAGGATGGGATTGGCACCAGATAAAGGTAAAATCATAGGTCCTTTACACCAGGTGAGGTTTCTGCATCCACTTTCCTGCTCCTTACTGGGGAAGTCTCCCATGCTCCTTTTGCCTCTTCCACCTACACACCTGCTATGCCATCAGCCTCACTTTCCTCCCCAGGATCACCTTGATTCTGCCACCTCCAGATCCTTCCTGTGCACACTGCCACAGCCAGCTGCACAGATGTAAGCTCAGTGCTTCCCTGCGAGAACTCTCAAGCTGACCTTTAGTGCCAGCTGGGTCAGCTCTGCCATCCTTAGCATGACATTAAAGGCCTTTGGTGAACTGGCCTTTACCTGTGCCTCTTTGTAGTTTCTCAGTGAGCCATACTTTCTTAGCAGCCTCCCACCCTTGGCCCATGCTGGCCACTGCATGGAGTGTCCTTTTGGTCCTTTTATTCCTGGATAGTTCAAAGTGTTTGTTAGGGAGAGGAACCCTTATACCCCAGCCTCATTGTTTCCTTGAACATAGAGGGACATCCATTAATGAAACACTCCTCGATTACCATCTTGCTAGGTTCCAGCTGCTCTTGTCAAGAAAGCTCTCTGTGACTTCCCAAGTTGGGGTTGGTTTTCCACAGTTAGCATATACATATTTCATCTTTTCTAAAAATTTTATTGCATTTATTTATTGACTTATTTATTTTCTCTCTGTGTGCATGTCACAGCAAGTATATACAGGGACAACATTCAGGAATTCCTTCTAACATATGGAAACTAAACTCAGGTCATCAGACTTTGTAGCAAATGCCTTTACCCCTTGACCCGTCTCACTGGTCCTAGTTCATCTTTTCTATGAAGCTATAACACTGGCATAGGAAAGGTAAAGAGAAACTGGGAGTCTTTCTCCAACTTTTCAATCTGTTAAAAAAAAAAGGAGAAAGACAGACAGAGACAGAGAGAGATATTAAATAAATGAAAGAAAAAGGTCAAAAGTCTCTTTTCTTTCCAAACACAGGGACTTAAGGCAACAGAGTACCCAAATTTTACTGACATGCTTTCTAAGTCTACATTGTAACTAACCTTGAAGAAGTACATACCACTTGTTGAGTTTTTGTGCTGGATTTTTTTTTTTAATCCACAATTACCTGAAAGGATGATTAATGCATGACTCCTTTTTTTTTTCCCCCCCCAGAGTGGGCACTGGTTGCATCCCAGCTTGCTTCCATGGGTTTTATGAAATAAGGGTAAATGTGGAGGGCCAACAGGTGGCAGGGAGGCACAGTCTGCTCTCAGGAACCAGCAGATAAATGAAGGTGTCTGGAGCACCCAGAGTTCCAAATACTTAATACTTATCAGCGTCTGAAGCAGCTGACACAAAGATGCACTTAGCTGTGCTGCTCCAGGGAGAAAATGAGGGTAATTGAAATTAACTTGGCTCCTGCCGTTTTTTCCCTCCTCTACTAATCACCAGGAAATCTGCTGCTGGCTGAACAGGAGGGCCTAAGGGCCAATGCCCTAGGGAGTCCAGGGCTCAATTAAGCTCCGGAAAATTGGATTTCTGGCCCTGAGGCCAGGGGGCTGGGTTTGGCATTGAGGCATGAGCTGCCAAAAGGTATTAGGCCAAGAGCTAGCCAGATGGGTTCAGCACCTAATTCAATCTGGCTTCCCAGAAACAAGGCTTGGGAGGTTGGAGCCGTAAGCCTGAAGAGCTTTGGCTTCTATGGTACTCAGGGTCCTTTTTGTGACGCCTGGCCTCTGTCAGCAGAGCACTGACAATAGGGACAACCAGGGGGCCAGTGGCCAGTGGCAGTTAGAGCTAGGAAAATCTGTCTCCATGTGGGTGTCAGCTTGCTATAGGAGTGGCTGTGGGTGAATGTCCAGCACAGGCATTCATGTTTCTGAGGCCTGTTGTAGTCCTGTAAGAAAAAAAAGAGTCAGGAAATGGGATGGGAGAGGCTGACAAAAAAAGATAGACACTGTGTGACAAAATGCAAGGGATATCCTCAGCATGGTGACAGAGGGCAAGCAGAGGGGAGAATAGAGGGACACTCAGACAAAGCAGGCCAGAAAGAAAGATGCAGGTGTCTTAGAAAGGGTAAGAGGGTCATGTCTGTGGTTGGGTTGGGTTGGGTTGGGGCAGCTGTAGGGAAGGCCATGGCAGGAAGCCATTATTTTTTTAATAATTTATTTATTTTTATTTTATGTACATTGGTGCTTTGACTACATGTGTTTCATCAGATTGATTGGAACAGGAATTACAGACCATTGTGAGCTGCCATGTGGGTGCTGGGATTTGAACCGGGGTCCTCTGGAAGAGCAGTCAATGCTCTTAACCACTGAGCCATCTCTCTAGCCCCAAGCCATTACTTTTAAATGGGGATTTTAGGACCTACCTGTGACTGGAGTCTCCTACATCTGTCCTGGGGTGCTGAGGATGGAAGGCTTCATGCATGTTTCTTCCTGACTCTGGAGCATTCTTTTTTTTTTTTTTTTTTTCTCCAGAGCTGAGGACCAAACCCAGTGCCTAGCAAGCGCTCTACCACTGAGCTAAATCCCCAACCCCTGAAGCATTCTTTAAGATTTCCTGCTCAAGCACGAATAATAAGGGTTTAAACACCCTCATTTCATCATTCTTGGATTCTTATTATTTCTCTGCCTCTCTTACTTCTTTATTTATTTAAGTTAGCCCTGATTGGTCCTCCATCACTTCCAGCTAGTCCTCCTTCCCATAGGATGTTGGGGAACTCTTAGGTCAAACCCTGTGACAAATGGGCTCAGGTAACATATCAAACAAAGTGCACCTGGCTTCCAGGTTCTCCCAGCATCCCTCAGCCCCTACCTGTTACAGAGTATGAATGGCATACTCCATCCCCTACTGTAAACTTCTCAAGCCCAGGGACTGGGGTACCCTTCCCCAGCTGCCCTTCCCTATATAATCTAGCCATTTGGTTACCTGGTCTACCCTCTACCCTCCTGGCCTCTTGACCTCCTAGTCTCCTGGCTCACCCTTTCCCGGCCCCTTCCATGGTTCAGGGTCATGTTCACTCTGGACTCTTCCAGATGTTTCTATCTCTGCCTCTGGCTATGTTCCCCCCCTCCACCATATCTAGGAGCAGTCATGTCCTTCCTTTTCTTTTATTTCCTTTTTTTTTTTAAATTTAGAAACCACATGCAGGGGGCTGGAGAGATGGCTCAGAGGTTAAGAGCACTGGCTCTTAACTGAACTCTTAACTGAACTCAGGGGTCCTGAGTTCAATTCCCAGCAACCACATGGTGGCTCAAAACCATCTATAATGAGATCTGGTGCCCTCTTCTGGTCTGCAGGAATACATGTAGACAGAACACTGTATACATAATAAATAAATCTTAAAAAAAAAAAAACTCACATGCAGGGAGTCTCTTGGTTCTGCTTTGTCCTACTTTGTCACCTAAGATTTCTCTTGTGATTCCTTCAGATCCTCTGTCCCTGGGAGCAGGCCCATGGAGCCTAGAGGGACTGAACATACCTCAGGGGCCCCTTGTATGCAGTCTGTCCATCCCTACTCCCTCCAGCAACTTGTTTCCAGTTTTCCCACCCCACCTCACCCCATATGCTACCCCAGGTGACCTTCTCCTACCCCATAGCAATCAATCCTCTGAGGGGCAGGAATATTTTGGGCCTACACTTCCCTCCTGACACACAACTCAGACCTGTGGAGTGGCCCTCAGCCTGGACCACACTGGAGTCCTCTGGGGAGCTTTTAAAATTCTTGTTACTTTTAAAGGTTTGAGCATGTCCGTGAACGAGTGTGTTTGTGACTGCATGTGTATATGACAGCACATAATTGGATGCCAGTAAGTCCTTGCTTCCTACCTTGAGAAAACAATAGGGTCTCTGTTGTTTTTCCACTATGTGTATCACTCTAGCTGGTTCACACGCTTCTGGGGAATTCTGACTGCATCTCATGTCCCTGTAGGAGCACCAGGATTACAGACGCTCTTGTTACATGTCTGGTTTCTGTTTGGATTCTAGGGATTTGAACTCAGTTTCTCCTGCTTGCGTAATCAGTGTTTTTGCCCACTGAGCCATTACCCCAGACCCTTCTGGGGGGTCTTGAAGGCTGCCAGCCACAAGGATCGCACCCCAAGATATTCTGCTATAGTTGGCCTGGGATGTAGGGTGAGCATCAGGAATTTGTTTGATTGGTTTTGAGAGAGGGTTTCTCTGTGTAGCCCTGGCTGTCCTGGACTCATTCTGTAGACCAGACTAACCTGGAACTCATAGAGATCCACCTGCCTCTGCTTCCCGAGTGCTGGGATTAAAGTCGTGCACCACTGTACCTGGCAATTACAGACAGCTGTGAATAGCCATGTGGGTGCTGGGAATTGAATCCAGGTCCCTTGGAAGAACAGTCAGTGCTCTTAATCCCTGAGCCATCTCTCCAACCCCACATCGGGAATTTTTTAAATGTACACCCAGGATTAAAAACCAATATTCATAGTTCGAGGCCAGCCTGGTCTACAAAGTGAGTACAGGACAGCCAGGGCCACACAGAGAAAGCTTGTCTTGAAAAAACAAAACAAATCAAAAACAAAATAGAACAACAACAACAAACCCAATATTTGTTCACACACTTTGCTTGCGTGGCATACAGAAATGGAGCCAGAGTTGAGCAGAAAGCTTCCTGCAATCTGTTATAGGCTTTCATAGTATCAGAAAATGCTATGCGGGCTGCTGGGAAGTCCTCAGTGATCTTTCTAAGCTGTGCCCCCTGGTAGCAAAAATACCAACCTTGAGGCAAGAAGTGCCCAGTAGTGCAACAGTGGCATGAGTGTTTTGAGGATAGACAACTGCTTTCTGATTAAATTGGAGGCCTGCTCCACAGGGGACAATGTTTTCTAATATTGTAATCTAGTCCTAGGTTCCAAGGGACAATGGACACGTTGTCAAACTGCCCTCTCTATAAATGTTTATGCTTCTACCCGGATGTTAGTGCTGCTGTCGGTCGGTATGGGTGTAACAAAACACCCATACATGTAAAATAAGTAGACCTTAAATCGATTTTTAAATAAAAGATAAGAGAGAGAAATAAAAAAAAAGAGAGAAGAAAAGAACATGAAAGTAGGTGGGGAGTATTGGGAAGAGATGATTTGATTCGATGGGAAAAGGAAGGGAATCCTGGGGGCCAGAAAGTGTGAGCAAAGTATGCATGTGTGAAACTGTGAAGGAACGCGCACATTTAACAAGGAGCTGGTGTTCCTGAGCCATGGCTTCCTGAGCAAGGGAGAGACCATGAGTGCTTACTTGTCCTGGTGGCCCTAAGTCCTGGCTTCAGCTGGGGTAGGACAGATAATAGTGTGGAGTGCTGCCGGCTACATTCCCTCCACAACTCCGTGTTCTTTACTCTCTAGCCCTAGGGGTGACTGCTTGGCCCTTCCGGAAAAGATCTTCAGGGTGGCCAGTATGCACCTGATGATACATCCACCCCCGGGAGAGGCAGAGGGTTCAGCCCTGAGTTAGTGCTGTGAGGGCTCTGGCCTGAGTACCTACTGGCACCGAGGTTAGGAGTCCCCTTCACTGCAAAGGCCCCAGAAAGTTCCTTCCTGTCTCTGAGTCTCACTTCTGACATATGAAGATCTCTCACTTTCAGAGAGAAATGTCGATGTGGTCAGTTCCCAGAAGCTGGGCCTTTGCAAAGCTAATCACAGCCTCTAGAGGCAAGTTGTTACCCAACTCTACCCTGCCCTGCCCAGGCCTGCAGCATCCAGACCTCCAGAGTTAATGGCTAATATAACTAAAAAGGTCAGGCCTCTCTCTAGATGGACTTGCAGAAAATGAGCCCCAGTGAAGAGCTTCCTGCTGGACTATTGGAAAAGCTTCCCTGTGGTCGGCCGAGGGTGTCATTAGCAAGCAGGTCACTGGTTTTGGTTCCTGCCAGGCTTAAGAGGTCCCTGGAAGATTTGTATGCAGGGGCATGAGTGGGGCCAGTGGTGGAGTGGTGGCACAGTAGAGCCAGCTAAGAATGGTCAGCCTCTGAGGGTCATTCACCCAGACCTCCTTATTTGACCATAGATGGTAATGGCCTCTTAAGGGACTCCAAGGACCATTTTGTGACCACAAACTCTAAAAGGACATCAGAGTTTCCTGAGTCCATCACATAGCCAGGAAACCAGGTTCAGAGAGGGGAGACACTCAGGTTATGACCATCAACCAGAAAATTGCCACAAGGTGGGTCCTGCAGCAGGATGAGGCACAGACAGCCCACTGTACCAGTGTGGTCCATGCCATGTGAAGAAGCCAAGAGAAATTAGATCTGACACCTTCCCTGAGAGCTCAGGACAACCCAAGAGGCACCAGCCCCAGGTACAATAGTAGACCTTTGGGGGAGGAAGGAGTGGGAAGGAGGAAGGCACAGCTGATTGATGTCAGGAATATTCCTCCATGGGTGGACAAGCTCTGTCTGCTTGTGACTTTCCCATCTGGCTCTGGAGGTGGGCAGAGGCTCCTGCCTATTGGCCCTGTACCCACCCCTGTTTCTACTAAGCATGCCCCCAGCACAGCCCCAGGTGATCAGACCTGGCAGCATCTCACCAGATACTTCACAGATGACAGAATAGAATTCTAGGCATGGTGCTAAGTATAGTAGAGGCATTGAAAAAGGAACTCCATCTCTACTTCTAAAAGGAAAAAAAAAAGTGTACCACTTAACGAAGACTAAATAGGTGTGGAAATTGCCTGGTGTTAAACCTTTAGAGAAAGCAGGTAAATGCTTACAAAGCTTCCTGGCCCAGTGTTCTTCTAAGAGAACTAAGAATGGCAAGGCTGAGTAGGAATTGGGGAGGGTGGCAGGCTGGAGGAGTGCTTTCACTGGGAACTGGGCAGGGAAAAACAGTAGCCTGGCTGGGGAAAAGCAGATGAGATTCCAAGGTCTGGAGACCCTGCCTAGCCAGCTCGCTAGAACTGTGACAATGGCTTTGCATTCAGTGGCACCCTGCTTATAAACTATTGCCAGAAGCTTAAGAGGCATTTTGTTTTGCGTTTCTTGAATATTACCCTTGAGGGGATTGTTTATTGCTTGCCTAGAGTCCTGGTGGGTCTACCTTAGACCTGGAGCTCCAGGGTAGGTCTGTCTGATGAAGGCAGGAAGGAGAAAGGACAAGGCAAAACAAATTGACCTTTCCTCTTACTTGAGGCTTGGGGGTGGGGGGGATGGTTTATTTTAATCAGGAAGGATTGGTTTGTTTGTTGATTGGCTGGTGGGTTTTTGAAATGGGATCTTACTGACAACCTAGGACATCTAAGGACCTGCTGTGTGAAGCCAAGAGTAATCTCAAACTCACGATTTTCCTGCCTCAGCCTCTTAAGTGCCGGAATTATAGGTATGCACCTCTATGTGCAGCTCAAGAAAGGTTTTTTGGGTTTTATTTTTGATTTTTGTCTGTTTTTCCAGACAGGGTTTCTCTGTGTAACAGCCTTGGCTGTCCTAGAACTCACTCTGTAGCCTAGGCTGGCCTCCAACTTAGATGTTCTTGCCTCTGCCCCCTGGGAAAAAAGGCATGTGCCACCACGCCCGCCTAAGAAAGTTTTTTAATTATGGTAAAATATACATAAACATTACTGTTTTAATCATGCCAGCATAGACTCAATTGATCCTCCACGCCAGAACCTTCTCACCCGTTCAGTTCAAAAGAAATCCAAACCCGTGAAGTATATCACTCCCCAGTCTCCCTCCCCAGGTAGTATCTCTGTGGCTTTGCCTGAGTCTGAGTCAAATAGATGTTTTGGCATTTGTGTTCTATTTACAATGCAAATAACCATAGAGGACCCAGAATTTGCATTTTCAATTTCATTCACTTCCTCAACACAGACCATCTGCCTTCCAGTTTAGGAATTATTTCATCCCTGTGTCGTGGAGAAAACACTAGACCTTAGGAGACCTGGCTTCCAGGAGCTCCTGTCAGAATTGTGAGATATTACGAAGGACTCTTGCTTCTCTTTGGGCTTCAGCCTCCCCATCTTAAAGCAGGAGGTATGGGCTGAGCAACCCTCTTCCTGACCCCTGTATAGTAGTAGCAGTGCACTGGCCCGGGGGCTAGATGCCTGCAGTTAGATCAAATTCTGGGTGCTGCTGAGGGCCAGACCTGCCCTGGCCACATTAGCTTCCTGGCTTGTCTCTCTAAGTTAGATGTAGCAGATCTCTCTGCTCAAGGGAGAGCCTCCTGAAGGCCTGTCTTCCCTAGGCATCTGTGGGCAGGGTGGTCTGGGGGATGAAGCGGTGCAGAGGTCAGGGCAGGGTGGCTGAGAGATGTATTCACCAGGGCCTTAGCCTTTTGTGTAAGATCAATTGCAGAGTCTCTTGGGCACTCTACCTGCCCATGCTCATGGGCACTGGGTTCTATGATCTTTTCAGGACTGGGGCTCTGTACTGCCCCCACGTAAATAGGTGTGGCAAGAAAGAAAATCACAAACAAACATTTGCCATCTCCTTTCCTCACCTTCAGCAAAAGGAGGGACCCTTGTTTGTGGTTCTTGGCCTCCTAGACATTATTGTGTGGTGGAAGAAGGCAGAGAAGAAGCAGAGAGAGGCTAAGCCCACTGCATCTGAGGGGAACTACAGAAGTGCTGGGAGAGAGTTCTGGTATGTTCACAGGGGAGGGAGGAGCAAACACAGGGAAGCCTAGGCAGGATCAGAGGGGAGGGCCAAGCAAGCCCTGGAAGACAGGGCAGGGTGAGAGAGAATAAGATTTGAACACTTCTGGAAGGACTAGGCTTGGGGACAGCAGTACTTAGAAGAGATGTGAAGGATGTTGTATTGCACTGTTATCAGCCCCTCCTCTGGACCCCAAAGAAAGAGCACTGGGAAATTCTGTTCCAGTTCAGTTCTTTTGCTCTTCTGGGTTGGCTTTTTTTTTCCTGGTGTTTTATTGGCTTGGCTCCATTTGAATTACAAAAATTCATCTTTAGTGGGTTTTGTCACTATTCAGTTACCCAAATACCAGGCTTCCTGTTTTTCAGGTTGCTTTAACCACCTTAAAAGCCTGTCTGCAGTGGGAGGCACTCTACAAGTCACCCCCCAGAGCTTTGTCTCCTTAGTTCAGCATCTCCTGAATAGACAGTCTGTTTAGAGGATAAACAGAATAGGGTCCTGCGCTGCCAGCTCAGTCCTCCCTGCTCTTGGGCTTCTACTGCCTGATTTGGATCTTCCCACCAGGTTTCCTTATACCTGCTGAAAAACAGATTAAGGCCTCCTCTGCCTGCCTGCCCTAATGCATATCGGGCCACTGTGGCAGTCACAGGATTCCAGCCAGGGACAGACTATTGGGATCAGCAGAATAGATGTCCTTAGTATAAAAAATTCTTTCACTGGGGGATATTTGTGTTACTCTAGCAACACAAGGAGTCTCTGTGTCTCTGTCCACTCCAGCCACCTCTAGCCCTGTCAATGCAGCCTTCTGGGAAGGATGTGGGTCCTTGGCCTAATCACAGCTCAGCCTCAGAGTCCATGTACCTATTCTTTCCTCAATGGCCTCATCATAGCCCCTGGCCACCTCTGAAGTGAGTCAGTAGTGTCTTCCTTCATGGGCTGCTGGGAGGCCAGAGAGAGTGATGCAAAATGGTGGCCCCGTACTATGTTCAATGAGACCTTGAAAGGCAAGCCCAGAACTTGGGTTCACAGCATGTGTGTGTGTGTGTGTGTGTGTGTGTGTGTGTGTGTTTGTGTGTGTGTGCGCGCGCGTGCATGTCTACGCACTCTTAGAGGCCAGCGAGAACATTAGGTGTTCTACTCTATCGCTATTTATCTTGTTTCCTTTAGACAGTATCTCTTATGGAACCCAAAGCTAGACTGCCAGCCAGTAAACTCCAGCAATCCTCCCGTCTCCGCTCCCCTACCCCAGTGCTGGGTTTACAGGAGCGTACCCGAGCATGCCCACCTTTTTATTTGGGTTCTGGGTTTACAAATGTGTGTAAGCATGCTCAGCTTTTCCACTTGGGTTCTAGAGGCTGACCTCAGGCCCTGCACTTGATCTCAAAACAAGCCTTTGCATTTCCAAAACAAAATCTTTTTTTTTACCCTGAGCGGTCAGGTGGACCTTAAGTCCGTGGTCATATACAAAGTCTGGAGCTGCAGGGTGCAGAGAGATATCTTTATCACTATTGAGACAGCCATCTTTTCATCTACCACTTCTATCCCGTGGAGAACTTAGGGTCATTCTTGATATGCCACACTGCTGCCGGTCAAGGGTAAAGTGCTGGGTCTACTGTCAGGGGTCCACCCTGTTTTTAGCACTCTCCCTCTACTCTCTCATATCCTATCCCACTGCTACCAGTGAAATAAGCTCCCCTGCCTAGGAGAAAAGAGAAGAGGGAAGCAGAGAAAAAAGTTAGTATCTCAACCCATGATCCTGTTACATTTATCTACACGTGGGAGTGGAGCTGTTTCCCTGAGCATCCATCCCTCCGCCTTCCCACAGCAGTGGGGTCCTGGAAGAGAAGGGAGACATTTGTAGACACAAAGTTTCAATGGGGAGAGTACAGGGAAGTTCAGAGCCCTTTCCTGGTGTGCTTCCTACAGCCCCTTCCTAATTACTTTGCTTGCTTTAAAGCTAATTAGCTGAAAGCAGTACTGGGATTTCACAGTGGGGCTCCTTGGCCATATGGCTCAGAGCCTCCTGGGTACTCCAGAGATGGCATTTGGGAAGCCAAGGAAATGACAGATGGGCTTGGTGACATTCAGGAAATTATGCAGACCTGCTCAGCCATGGGTCTGGGGCTCTGATTCATGGTAGGCCTTCAAGGCCAGGACCTGAGAGGGAGGACAAATATATATTAGTGATCACAGAAGTGTGTCCTGCCAGCTGCTTTGAAACTCAAGGGCCCTTTAAATAAAACTGCTAACAGATGTGTTTCCTGGGGTGTTCTCCCATCCCAGGAACTGACTTGTACAGGTGGTTGAGGAGTAGTTTCACTGGACTCTTGCCAAAGATACAGCCTTATCACATGTCTGTGAAGTGGGGCACAGCTACCTCTCTTAGCTGGGGCTCGAATGGGATTATGTGTGTATATAATAACTTCACCAGTGCCATCACTGGTAACTCGTTAGGGTTCCACTCTAAGGCAGACCCTGCCTTCCTTGCTATGGGACAAATGGATGATATTCTGAAATAGTCACCAGCAAGCCACAGGGAGGAAGGGGAGCAGTCATCCCCACCCCATTCCAGGAATCTGGGGAAGGAGCAGGGCCTCCGGGAGAAGGAAGAGGAAGGAAGGCAGGCCCAGTGTCCAAAGCCATATGAGCAAAATCAGACACAAGGATCATCTGCTGCAAGGGCACTCCTCACGTGTCAGGAATGAGAAGAGACTTGGGTCACTGTTAGATGCCTAGTAAAGAAAGCAGACCTTCTGCTAGCCATGGGGGAGTCATTGAAGACTTTTGAGGAGGTAACACGTGTGCAGCACAGAACGGGAGACACCATGGAGTGAAGGCTGGAGGGGTTGAGACCCCAAAGTCCAAACCACATGCTAGGGGATAGGGAAGGATGGGAGAGAGGACACCCAGAGTTACTGTAGAGGTTGTGATGGTACAGCTAGCAGTCGTACAAACGGTGGCCATAGCTGATGGGGAGAATGGCCTAGAATTACACCCTAACAGCTTGTTAGGGGGTTGGAATAGGAAATGGACTTATAGTAGGTTTGAGAAAGGTGATAGGATTGTGTTTGAACATGGAGTGCCTGAGGAAATCCAGGAAAATGACCAGAAATATGAACAGAATCCCCGGGTGTATATTGTTTGCTTGAGGGACCCATGCACCCCTGCTCTGATGTCCCCTTCTTCAATGCTGGCAGTGAGTAGGGCATCGAGGCCCAGTGGTGTTTGATGCTCACTGTAGCCCTTTTTATCCAACACTGAGTGCTGAGCCTGGCAGGGAAGAGGGGGTCTGAAGTGTGGATCCAGCTGTTCTGCTTCTCCACCCTGCCGTAGAGCAAGTGTCCTTGTTTGGGTCTCTGCATTGTGGCTCTGTGCTGGCTACAGAGACTATTTCTTAGAATTGAAAACTGGGGCTCAGCCCCACCCATTAGATTAAAAAAAAAGAGGCATGCCCTTTCCAATCTCAATTTCTTTTTAATTTCCATTTAAAAAAGGCTATTTCAAGATAAATTTAATCTTCTTTTTGGACTCAGTGACTAAAAATGAAATTGGAATTTTGATTCTCATGCTCCCTGGCTAAAGTGAGCAGTGTGAAGCCAACACACGACACCTTCTGATGACTAGTAGGGCACTCTTGAGGCTTTCACTGACTCTGCTGGAGGAAGCAAGCAGCTGCTGGGAAGAGGCAAAAAAAGGCTTTGTTGGCTCTCGTTAGGAATCAGCACTAACTGCACAACAGTCTCAGAAAGTGAACTCTCTCTTTCCCCCCTCCCCTCTCGTCTGTCTCCATTCCATAATCCTCACTTAATGATATTGCTTCAGTATCTCCTGAGTATCTACATCACCACTAGGTTTTGGAGGACATGTGTGAGGACAGGAGTCCACATCACACTCCACATGGATGAGTCTAGAAATTAGGGTACCTCAGGGTACATAAATTTCCCCCATCGTACTCTGTACCTAAGCCAATCAGAGCAAGGGCATAACCCCAGCCCTAATGATCACTTGTAAAGTTGGATCTGAGGTGTTCTATCAGAGCCAAAACTAGAACTTTCATTTATAGTAAAGAAAATAAAAGTTTTCTTTTTTTTAGATCCAGATGCAAACTCTTTCCCACCAGGGCCCCTTTTCACCAGAGGAATTTTTTTTTTTTTTAGGTTTTTTTGAGACAGGGCTTCTCCGTGTATCCTCGACTGTCCTGGACTACTCACTTGTAGATCAGGCTGGCCTTGAACTCACAGAGAGATCCACTTGCCTCTGCTTCCCAAGTGCTGGGATTAAAGGTGTGTATCACCACACCCGGCATCACTAGAGGAATTTTTATGTGATCTGGGTATGTATGTATATAAGTCAAACATTTACTGATAATAAATTTATTTTAAAACAAATATTCAGTATATAGATAATTTAGTGGCTATAAGAGAGGAAAGCAAAGTCATGTACCACATGAGATGGGTGTGGTTGTTTAGTTTTACACAAGTAATTAAATCTTGACAGATACTTCAGGATACAGCATCTTTGATGAGTTTTGGAGTTGATTGATATTTCGATCCTGTAATTTGCAAAGCTGAGAATATCACTTTACATAAATATGTAGTACAAAAATGGCAGAAGCTCTAAGATGTTTTTAAGTTGGTAATGCAAGTTAGGATGGAAACTGAGTTAGATATAGAACTTTAAACTCATCGAGATAGATAAATAATAGAATATTAATATCAGTTGCCAAATATGTATATATTGGACATTGGGGATATATGTTATACCTTATAATTTTCATAATTGTTGCCTAATTGTTTCTATTATTTTGTATTGTATTAGCTTTTTATTGGACTAAAAGGGGAGCTGTTGGGGGGAAAAGATACACTTTAAATTTAAAAAAAAAAGCTGATAGGGTGAGGGGGAAGAGGGTAGGAAGGTGGGACCAGGAAGGGCAGGAGGGAGGGGACTATGATTGTGATGTAACTTGAAGAAATAAATAAATGTTAAAAATAAAATGACTCCTGTAACTTGTCCTCTGACATCCATATGTACATCATGGCGATTCCAAAGCCCAGTAGACAAAGAAGCTTAACTTACAACATATTGCTCATTGTGTTACTTTTAAAGAATACAATTCATATTATAATACAAATATAACATACTTGATATAAATTGTTGACTGTTATGAGTTCATTGTATGTGAATAAAATTCCTGCATCTGCACTTTAACCCCCCCTCCCCCCCCCAATGGCAGAAGCATGTTTAGGCCCATTACAGAAATTGAAAACTCTGTTGCAATTGTTGATACTACTCTGGGGCAGATGCAGGAGGGGCTTAGAACAAGGGGGCTGTACTCTCTAGGTAGGATCCAAAAGACATCATCTTTACAAGCCTTCACAATGATCTGTCCTTGGGCATCACACCACTACCTAGAGAATCCCACGTGTTAATTAACCGGCAGGCTCTGGTCATCTGGAGTTTAACCCCTACTGGCCCATACTGTCTTACACAGATAGCTAGTCCCAAGAAGAAACAACCCATACTATAAAAAATATTCCTAGGCTGGCAAGACCACTCATTGGCTAAAGGCGTTTGCCTTCAAGCCTGATGACCTGAGTTACAATCTCCAGGTAGAAGGAGAGAACCTACTCCCACAAGTTGTCCTTTGATCTCACATGAACTCTGTGACACACACACACACACACACACACACACACACACACACACACAGTGTTTAGGAAGCTGGGCTCTGGATGGTGCAGATGGGTAGAAATGAGACCTGAGCTGGGTGTGGTGGCATATGCCTTTAATGTGAGTTTGAAGCAGAATGGTCTAATAGTGAGTTCCAGGTCTTCCAGGGCATGTAGAGAGACCCTGTCTTTAAAAAGAAGAAGAGGGGGGCTGGAGAGATGGCTCAGCGGTTAAAAGCACTGGCTGCTCTTCCAGAGGTCCTGAGTTCAATTCCCAGCAACCACATGGTGGCTCACAACCACCCACAACTGTGATCCAGTGCCCTCTTCTGGTTGCAGATGTTCATGCAGATAAAGCACCCATACATAAGAAATAAATAAATAAATCTTAAAAAGAAGGAGGAGGAGGAGGAGGAGGGCTGGGGAGATGAATCAGTGGTTTAGAGCACTGGCTGCTCTTCCAGAGATCCTAAATTCATTTTCCAGCAACCACAATGGTGGCTCACAACCATCTATAATGGGATCTGATGCCTTCTTCTGTCATGTAGGCATACATGCAGACAGAGCACTTTTACACATAAAATACATAAATAAATCACTTTTTTAAAAGAAGGAGAGAAGAGAAAAGAAGAAAGAAAGAAAGAAAGAAAGAAAGAAAGAAAGAAAGAAAGAAAGAAAGAAAAGAAAGATGAGATCTGAAATAGCTTCTGCTATTGTGTGCCTGTGAGGAAAGCTGGACAGAAAAGTAAATGGTTATTCAGAAGAGGGCTAAGCCCTGAGGATGTCATGAAAACACCCCAAGTCCCAATCAAACTTTGACTGATTGCCAGACTTTATTGGCCACTGTACACATTCCTCCTGTATAAACCAATCTGTAACTGAAAGAGTTCTAATTGAAATGGACGTATGCTGTATACCTGCCATTTACATGGTAAATCTAATTTAGTCCTCACAACAGCATTGTAATATTGAGATTGGTAGCCTTATGGAAATGCAGAAGACAGAGGTAAGACAGTAAGTGAGGGTGTTGGAGTTTCACAAAAAAAATTAGTGTGTGTGTGTGTGTGTGTGTGTGTGTGTGAGAGAGAGAGAGAGAGAGAGAGACAGAGAGACAGAGACAGACAGAGACAGAGGGAGGAAGGAAAATAGAAAGGGGGAGAGAAAACTAGGCTGTTTGCTGTGTTGACTTGGTTACCCACTCTTCCCACCCCCCATTCTTCTTTGGAATTCTCCTGGGTGGTTACTTTTATCTTATTTTTAGACAAGGTCTCACTATGCTGCTCCAATTGGCCTGGAGGTCACTCTGTAGACCAGGCTGGCCTCAGGCTCACAGAGATCTGCCTGCTTCTGCCTCCTGAGCTCTGGGATAAAGGCCTGTGTCAAAACAACTGGCTTGTTTTTCTGTTGTTTGTAGAAGGAGAAGAAGGATCTAGTTTTGTGTTTGAGTAGACCAGGAAAAGCAGCCCAGATCTTTGCAGATAGCATAGGGATGGTCTCACCTGTGTGGCATTGGAAAGTTAGGACCACAGGTCAGGAGAAATCAAGAGGCAGGGGCCAGGCTGATGCCTAAAATCAGTGGCTTGCAGAGAAAAACATCTGCCCCTTGACAAGCCTCCGATCTCTGCATACAGAGGCTGCCTGATGTTTATACAGATTAATTTTTCCAACTTGACATTTGGACTATAGGGACTATTAACCCTTCCCCTCCTGCAGGCCTGACCGGCAGATGACCCCATCAAGCTGTTTTAGTCCTTTGCCTCTGCTTTCTGAGCTCATTTTTCACACAGGCTGTTTGTGTGGAGAGTCGGTCAGAGCTAAGTCTCAGTGAGTGAGCAGAAGGGGCAAGTGGTGGCAGGCTGTGTGACTAGGCTGCTCAGAGAAACTCTCACTTGTCCTTTGTAGCCCAATCTCAAGACTAGAAAGGGAAGGGCTTTGCTGACAGTTGCTTGCCAATACAATGCTCTTTTTTTTTTTTTTTAACTATGCTTTCATTCTGTAGGTTCATCTGACCATGGTGACAGACCCATACAGGAACAGGCTTGTGCTGGAGTGGAGGCCTTGGGAATTCCAAAACCCAGCGAGAAAGCAGGTTAGTTAGCTAGCTGGCTTGTTCAGTTTGTCAGTGTGTCAAGTCAGTGATTTTAGCATCTGACAAAGATCCCTTTTTACACTGCTTCCTTCCTAAAATAGAGAAAAAAAATTAAAGAACTCAGGGGCTGTGGATGTAGCTCAGTTGGTAGAGTGCTTGTCTAACACACAGAAAGTCCCGGGTTTGCTTGCCAGCACTCTATGAACCAGATGTGGTAGTATATGATTATAATCCCAGGACTTGAGAAGCAGGAAGATCAGTCATCCTGGGCTATGAGGGTTCAAGGCCACCTTGGGACACATGAGACCCTAGAGAATAAAGGAGAAGGAGAACAGGGTGGGGGAAGAGGAGGAGGAGGAAGAGGAAGAAGAAGAGGAGGAGGAGGAGGAAGAGGAAGAAGAAGAGGAGGTGGAGGAAGAGGAAGAAGAAGAGGAGGAGGAGGAGGAAGAGGAAGAAGAAGAGGAGGAGGAGGAAGAAGAGGAAGAAGAAGAGGAGGAGGAGGAAGAGGAAGGAGGAGCCAGCTCTTTTCTCAGCATAGCTACCAGGGCCTTCCCCATGCACTCCTTCAGTGCCCTGTAGGCACTGGATATCTGCTCTGCTCTCAGGGGACCCATCTCCCTTGCAGCTGTGAGTTGGTTGTGGGATCTCTCCTGGCAGCACTATAGAGAATGGTCCTCCATGGGGCATCAGTGGTACATAATGCACAATTCCCTTTTACAGATGTTTAAATGGTTCTATGGGGCCTTTAACATTCTTGGAGCCTGGCCACTAGTTCCTACTTGTGCCTCCTCATTCTTTAAAGCCTCCAGCTATTTCCAAATCCCCAGTAGTGGTGGGAGTTGGGTGGAGAAGCAGTCAGCAGTTCTCCTGCCCTCAAGCTGAGAATGTGGGATTTGGATTAAGACGCCTGTAGATCCAAGCCTTGCTCTACTCTCCTTAGCAGAGTAGCTTGAAAGTGTGGCTTCCAGATCTGGAAATTTTACCCAGAGAGTAATCATGAATGTGACATGAGCTAATGGGGTCAAAAGCACAAGACTGTGCTAACATGACATATTTTTAAAGACTAAAAGCAGAAGCAATATTAAGTCCTATTGCTTTAAGATATACCTGTGCATGCAGTAGGTACTCAATAAAGAGATTTGTCATTCTCAGCATCTACCTCAACAACCATGTAGTGGTTTGAATAAGAATGGCCCCTACACCGGGCGTGAAGGTGTATGCCTTTAATCCCAGCACTCAGGAGGCAGAGGCAGGTGGATCTCTGTGAGTTCAAGGCTAGCCTGGTCTACAAAGTGAGTCCAGGACAGCCAGAGATACACAGGGAAACCTTGTCTCAGAAAAAAAATGGCCCCCACAGGTTCATATATTTGATTGCTTAATCACCAAGAAGCAGCACTATCTGAAAGGATTAGAAGGATTAGGAGGTTGTGACCCTGTTGGAGTTAGTGTGACCTTGTTAGAATAGGTGTGGCCTTGTTGGAGGAAATGTATCGCTGGGGTTAGGCTTTAAGGTTTCACAAGCCTATGCCAGGCCTGGTCTCTTTCCTGCTTTCTGATCAGGATGTAGCTCTCAGCTACTGTTTCAGCACCATGCTTGCTGCCATGCTCCCTGCCATGATGATAATGAACTGATCCTCTGAAATGTAAGCAAGCTCAATTAAAGGCTTTCTTCTATGAGAACTGCTGTGATCATGGCGTCTCTTCACAGCAATAGAGCAGTGACTAAGACAGACTATGAGCAATAGCAAGCATTTATTGGTTCCTTATTACATATCAGGCAGTGAGCGAAGCACCTGACTTATTATCCCCACTAAGTCCCCATGCAGTCCTACCACCTGGGTTCAGCTTCTGTCCTCCACCTTAGAAATGAAGTGACTGCTTAGTCAATAGTAAAGCAGAATGTGGCCGCAGAGGCTGACACTGCCCGCCTGACGGGACCACAGTTACACTTGGGCAGGTCATGCCACCTGTGGCTGCTGTCGGCACTAATCGGTTGTATGAAATGACATACACATTTATGTGGCATCTGTGAGCACATTTTCACACAGGGATGGGCAAACCAGACGCGTTGTTCCCGCATCCTGGTGATTCTTTTTTTGTTTTGGCTTTTTTTTTTTTTTTCAAGGCAGGGTTTCTCTGTGTAGCCCTGGCTGTCCTGGAACTCATTCTGTAGACAAGGTTGGCCTTGACCTCACAGAGCTCCACCTGCCTCTGCCTCGAGCACTGGTATTAAAGCCAGGTGTGCGCCACCACGCCTGGCTTTGATAATCTTGACAGTATTTTGAGACTTGTTTTGTCTACATTTGGGTCCACTTCAGTCCTTTCAGTAATTCCAGACAATTCCACCAGATTACTGTGACATCATTTATTCATCTTGGTCCTATTAATACACATGCAGATTGTTTTGTTTTGTTTTTTCTCTGTTGTTCATGGTTTTGTAGTAAATACCTATTGTTTTCCTTTGATAGACTGCTGCTGAGTAATAAAATGGCCTCAAACTCATGGTCCTTTTGCTTTAAATGACTGGCTGTCACTTTTCCCTTGTCTGGTTTACAGAATTTGTATACTTTTTGTGTGTATATTCATTGATGGTGAGCATCATGAAGAAAGAAGTTGCCACTCAAGTGCCAAGGTTCATGTTACAAATAGAGGACAGTAGGGTGGGAGGGGCTCCCAGGAAAGGCATTGCTCAATGTAAGGCAAAGTACCCAGTGCAAGGTTGTTGAGTGATGGAAGAGGCAAGGAAATGCTCCCTGCAGCCCCCAGTGAGAGAGGCCTAAGTCCCAGGATGACAACTGTACCTCACGGGAGCTGGCAAGCCAGGCAAGCACTTCCCTTTCTCACTTCATGCCATGACCCTACATACTGGTTATTTGTGTTTGTGTTGCTGCTCTGACAAAGTCCTGATAGGAAGCAAGTTTAGGGAAGGAAGGGTTTCTTTGGCTCACAGTTCTGGGCTACCTTCCACTGTGGCAGATAATTCATGGCAGCAAGGGCTTGAGACAGCTGGTCGTGGTGCATCTACAGTCAGGAAGCAGATGGTGATGGATGTTGGTGCTCAGCTTCCTCTCTGTCTCTGTCTCTCTCTCTCTCTCTCTCTCTCTCTCTCTCTGGCTTTTCGAGACAGGGTTTCTCTGTAACAGCCCTGGCTGTCCTGGAACTTGCTTTGTAGAGCAGGCTGGCCTCGAACTCATAGAGATCTGCCTGCCTCTACCTCCCGAGTGCTGGTATTAAAGGCATGTGCCACCACCGCCCAGCACCCTTTCTCCTTTTTATTCAGTCCAGCAGTTAGGATGGGTCTTTCCACCGATTACCCTAATCTAGATAATCTGCCAGATATACCCAGAACCCAGAGGCTAACCTGATCTACACAGTCCCTCACTGGTATGTTCAGAGGCTCAACTCTTAAGGTAATTCAATGTCCTATGAAGTTGATAATATTAACCCTCACAACCCATAAGAGCTGTGGCTTTTGAAACAACTGGGGTGACACAGATCACAGACTAAGGAGTTCAACATAAACCAGCTTGTAGAATATGGCAGCCATCAATGCTATTTCCCAGGGTGCACCTCACTTCTGATGGTGTGGAGAGGAGTTCTTCAGGACAGGATTTGGGTAAGGGTAGGTGAGAAATCTCCTGTGAAATGACCTTTTCAGAGCTGGGCACTCTTTTAAGGGGACAGTTTGGATTACACATTAATGTGTATCTCTGCTTTAGGTAGTCCTTCACTGGGAGACTAAACTGTTTCTCAAAGCCAATGTTAATTCCTCTCTTTGTAAGTGGAGTAAAATCCACAGTCAGTCGTTCAGTCCTGGAAAGCTCCCTCCTTTAACCCTCATTTCCTTACTACCGGGTGCCAGGGTCCCCCAAGGTTTCTCTCCCTGGTCTGGAGTCATCCCCTTTTCTGTCATTTTCTTTTCCTTGTACCACTGAGGCCTTCTGAGTGGTGAGAATGTGGTCTAGCTCTTTCTGGGGAGGTGTGTCTGGAGTGGTCTCTGTTTAGAATGGATGTTTCAGGTTCACAGTATTGAGTTTAAAGAATGGAAGGGGCTGAAGAGGCACACACAAATAGCAAAACAGCAAGGGTTTTTACCCAGAAGCAGAGCAGAGGTGCAGGCGGATACTGCCAGAGAGCCACAGGCTCTTTGTGATCTACTCGAGCACTGGCAACCTCCCTCACTTCCTTTTGAAGGTCCAGGAGGAGGATGAGTTAGCTGCTAGGGGTGGGATAGAGATGGTTTTCTCTTGTATTGACAGGCTTGGATTATGTAAGCCTTTATTTGTTGCGCATGTCCTTTTGTACAGTGTAACTGACTTTAATCATAGGCATACCTAACCATGCGTAGGCACACAATGGTAAACATGGGAATTTGCCTGTAAGCTCATTCTGAGGACAGAGGTTACCTTTGTGTGTAGTACCTAAAAATAGCTCAGCCTGGATTCCATTTCCCTTGGTGTCAGGACATGTTTTAGGATGTTCTTAGTCACAAAGAGGGAGTTACAAAGGGAGAAGGCACGCATTGCATTGTTTGGAGCAGAGGGTACATGCAGCTTGATGCAGATCCATGTCCTAGGTTGCTAAGCTATTCCGAGTTATTTCTCTGCATCAGCCCTTGGGAAGATTCCATTTCCTTCTCTCCTTCCCTCCCTCCATCTCTCCCTCCCTCCTTCCCCCTCCCCCATTCATACATACAATTAATTGTATTTAGCATTTATTTTTGGTTTGGTGTGTGTATGTATGCACTAGTGTGTATTTATTTTGTAGCCAAAGCTGGCCCAGATCTCATGATTCTTTTGCCTTAGTCTCCTGAGTGGTAGATTTAATTTGTTTTGAGACAAGTAAGATCTTATTCTAGATCCTAGGTAGGCCTCAAACTTACAGCAATCCTCCTGCCTCAACCTCTTAAATGCTAGGATTATAGTTGTGTGTCACCACACTTAACCCTTGTGTAATTCTTTTTTCCCCATAGTTCTGGGGACTCAACACATGGTCTTGCACATGCTTAGCAAACACTCTACCTGGCAGGCCTCCAGCATCAGTCTCCCAAGTGTCTGGGATCATGGGCCTGAGTCACAGTGTTTTACTACACACACAACCTTGCTGTGTTCACTTGGAAATCAAGAGACTGCTATCACTCTCCATGAGGTAAGTCCTGTGGATTGAGGCTCCACGGGCTGAATATCTCGCCTGGGCCTGCCTGGTTACTGAGACTGAGTTTTAATTCAGTCAACAATTCCTAGTGCCACATTCATATCCAGTGTTCTCTCGGGACAGAGGAAACAGCTACCTGGGGGAGGTATGTGGCCTGAGGTTATGAGGGACCTCAGGCTGTGGCTGAGAGAGGCCCACTGGCTGCTTGTCTGTAGGCAGCCCCAGGTCTTCAGTATGGCCAAGGCAGAACCTTAGCATGATGGGAAAGGGTGGCAGGGTATCCTTGGTGACTCTGAATGAAGTCTGTTGTAGGAAACTTGCTTCATCCATTAGCTACTGAGCTCTTGCCATATACTGGGCAGCGGCTCTGCCCAGGCACCCACATTGTACCCACCATTACCACGTCTGTGTCCCCCTGCAGCTTTAGTGGCTCACTCTTCGTGCTTCCCAGGATACCACTCTTGGAGGATCTCCGAGTGGCGTCAAACCAATCCTATATTCTCTAAGCTCCTTTGTGCCTGCAGCCCACATGGTAGGGACAGTGCTGATCAGTGTTGTCCTTCCGCTGCTCTGGGTCCAAGCCAGGGATGGTTGAGTTCAGCTGGGTCTCCCCTGACCCCAGCTCAGCTCCAGCACGCAGTGAGGTCCAAGTCAGGAACCCTCAGTGAACTGGCCTGGTGAGCCCCAGATAAAATGGTAGAGCCTCTGTGAGTGAACCTGTTGGGTCATTAGGGTGTGGCGAATAAAGTGATGGATGACAACCCAGGGAATCTGTGCCCCACCCCCACCTGCAGGAAAAGCCAGTAGAGGTTCCAGTTGTGTTCCTACCCTTGATGTGCATGGCAGTCCCAAAAGCACACTGGGTTGGGATGACCCACTAAATGGGTAAATCAAAGCAGGTGTAGGGTAACTATAATACTGGTTCTTTGGAGACTCTAGACGAATTCAGTGGTAGGCATTTGATCTCACACACACACACACACACACACACACACACACACACGCATGTATGTGCTGATCTGTTTCCAAATATTTACTCAGGACTTTTGTGAGTAGATATTTTTCAGGAGAAAAAGCCAGTGTCTTTAAGATATAAATATAAATGTTATGAAGAATTGCAGGTTTGCTTTCATTTGAAATATCTCCTTGGGAAGAAGCACTAAAGAATGTTCAAGGTGAAGGACCAGTATGGAGAGCTAATCACAACCACAAAACTACTGAAGGACAGAGCTGGCAAGACCCAGGACTGAATCCTACCCTCAGATCTGCACAGCCCAGGCCAGTTCAGACACCTCGTTCTGCTTCTATGAAGACCTCTCAGTGGAGAGGTAGAGATCTGGAAGACAATGGGGAGGATGTGGGGAGGGTTGAAAGCCAGGCCGTGGAGTTTTGGGCTCCTCTAGGCCTTACTGAATCCAGGGCCTACTAGCCTGGGGTCTGAGTTTCTCATGAAGGATTAGTGCCCTGAGAAGAAAAGACACGAGAGCTTGCTTTCCAAGAAGGCATCTCTACAAGGGAACCAGGAAGAGCATCTGCTAGAACTTGACCATGCTGGTGGCCTGACCACAGACCTCCAGCCCCCAGGACTGTGGGAAGCCAATGTCTGTGGTATAAGCCCACATGCCTGTGGTAATCTGTGATAGCCATCTGAGAGCTAAGACAACAGGCTTCCTGCTGTCCATGCTTGCTGTCCACACACCCAGAGCTCCGTGCACACTCAGAAGTATAGAGGCTAGGGGGTCAACATTTGGTGTCTTTCTTTATGCCTCTTCACCTAATCCTTTGAGACAGGGTCTCAAGTCAATGTTTAGGAAGAATCTCCTATTTACTATCTTATGTCTACACATAATTGGGCAGGCATATAAGAAAGGACATTGTAAGAAAGGACACAGTAGGAAAAATGAATATGTGACTCAGTCTAGCAATGAGAACAGAAAGCCACCCTCTGTGCCCCTTACTTCTCCTTCTCTTGAAACCTACAAAAGGAGTCCCAAACAACAATCACAACCACAAAACCACTGAAGTACAGAGCTGGCAAGACCCAGAACTGAATCCTACCCTCAGATCTGCACAGCCCAGATCTGCACAGCCTACAACTATCTTCACTCATGTGACTGCAGTGTTCTTATCTCTCCTGTCACTTTGCTACTTTTGTGAATCTGTGTAAGCTTTTATTTCAATTCCTTGAATAAGAGGCCAGGAATCTGGAAACACCCAGCCCTGCCCATTGGTCACACCAAGCTTGGTCCAGGAAAATCCAACCAATCCCCCCAATTCACAGACGGGTTTTCCTACCTGCATCTTGTTGCTCATTTCATGAGTTTTCTCGGAAGGTTTTTCTCCCCAAGTTCAAATAAACTAAATGATGTCTTCCACAGAACCATATGTTCAAGCTCTAACATTCTGTGTGACTACAGTTTGAAAAGGGCCTTTAGGAGAGAGTTAAGATTATGTGACACTTCTAAGAGTGGGCCCCACTCTGAGAGGAGTGATGGTGGTCAGAAGGCAACAGTCTGTAATCAGAGGGCCCTCACCAGACATGGGCTCTGCTGCTGCCTTGTTTTTGGACTTCCCCTGTTTCGGACTGTGAGAAAATAACTTTTTTATGTTTAAGCCACCCATCCTGTGGTATTTTGTTATGGCAGTCAAGGCTAACTAACATACCAAATGCATATCCTCTGAGGACATGGATTATATGCTAGGTCCCCCCAAAATAAGAACTTCTCTTACCCTCTGTCCATGCTGCTCCTCGATACACCCAGCACAAAAAACAGAACGAGTTCACAATGATGAAGTAGAACAGGCAATAAATGCTACGGGGACCTGATGGCAGGGCTCACCTTTGGGGCCACAGTCAGGGGACGTTCCCATAGGGAGCTTTCAGAAAAGAGGAAGTCTGTACAGGTAGAGGATGGAGACAGAATGATCTCAGAAGTGGTGCCCGCCTTTAATCCCAGCATTCAGGAGGCAGAGGCAGGTGGATTTCTGTGAGCTCGAGGCCAGTCTAGTCCACAAAGCAAGTTTCAAGACAGCCACGGCTGTTACACAGAGAAACAAACCCTGTCTCGAAAAACCAACCAATCAAACAAACAAAAAACAAAACCAAACCAAAACAAAAACCAGTGGCATCATCAGGGTCTGATGGAGACAATCAATCAGGTAGCAGTCTGACCAGAACAGAGGCTCCCCAGAGAGACAGGAAATGGCCTGGAAAGAAGGATTTGTCAGAAGAATGGTCTTAATAGCCTTTGGACATAATGATTCGAACCTAGACAGAACCTAGACTGTGAGTGCATGCACAGTCTTTATAATTTGAACGCTCCTGTGTAGTCTTTCAAAGTAAAGCTGTGGATCAAAAAACAAGCTGATGATCTACTGTAACTATGTGCATGTAGCTCAATTAACAAAGTGTTTCACAAGTGTGCATTAGGTTCTGGATTTGACCTCCATCCCTGCAGAAAACTGGTGGGTATGCAACTGTAACCCTATTCAGAGGGTGGAGGCAGGAATACCAGAAATTCAAGGTCATCCTTGGCTGCATGGTAACTCTGAGGATAGGTTGAGTGTATTAGTTACTTTTCTGCTGCTATGATAAAACACCATGAACAAGACAACATATAGAAGGAAGAGATTATTTGGGGCTTATTGTTCTAGAGGATTAGTGTCCCTGATGGTGGGGCAGCAACTGAGAGCTCAAATCTCCAACCACAAACAGGAAGTAAGGAGACTACATTGAAATGACACAGGTCTTTTGGACTCTCGAAGCCTGCCCCAGTGACCTTCTAGAAAAGCCCACACCTCCTAAGTCTCCGAAGTAGGGTCACCAACTGGGGACCAAGTATTCAAATGCACAAGAATGTGGGGGACATCCCATTCAAACCACCACACTGAGCCCAATGAAAACTTGGATGGACACACACACACACACACACAATGAAAGAGAAAGAGAGATACAGACAGATGCACAGAGATAGACACACAGAGAGATGAACTCACTTGTACTTTCTGGAATAAGGATTTTGCTCAGTGAAGCACTGGGTTCCAACCTCAGTGCCACAGTGCCACATAAACCAGGCATGGTGGTATATATGTGTATGCTAGCACTCAGGGGGTGTTGGCAGGAAGATCGGAAGTTCAAGGATACTCTTAGCTAACCGAGCTACATGAACATTTAAAACAGGCAAACAAAACAAACCACAGCAAAAGGGAAGGGCGTGAGACAGTCCAGGGAAAGCAGATGGTTTCTAGACATTTTCCACAGAATGCACAGTAACTAACTCTTCCAGGATGATGGGTACAGCTCATGCTGAGTGTCATACACAGGCTCAAGACCGGACAAAGAGAGTTGGAGCAGAAGATCCTCAAAACCCTTCAGCCTTGACCTCAACTAGCTTATGACAGTGACTGGAAACCATTAGAGTCACACTGTGGTTTAAATTAAATTAAATTAAATTGATTAAATCATCCAGGGTCCAGAAAAGCCCTAGACATCAAGCTCCTCTTGTCTTCTCCCCAGGCAGTCAGAAGGAGCACTCCTCAGGCCTTGATGGACAGTGGTGATCGCCAACCAGGAAGGTTCCTATGCGGCTTCATAGCCAAGCAGTGATCCAAAGTGCCACTCTACATTCATAGATTATCCTTTGTGACATACGACCCACACCCGAGCAACACAGATGCTCCAATGAGGTGTCACACACTGGAGATAGTCTCTCAGGAGCAGAGAACGAAGGCCAGATCTTTTAGAAAGCAATGATAAATGTTTTATTATACACAGTGCAGTCACTTTACCGTCCTTTCCACATCATCAGAGGATCCATAACCGACTTGCTATGGGTGTTATTGTTAACTTTCATTTCATAGGTGGGGAAACTGAGGTTTGGAAAGGTTGCACAAGGGACATTTGGCTCATAACACACATTTCCATTCTTGGAGAGACCTGAGTCCTGAGAAGAGGGAAGTGGTGTGTGGGGGGGGGGGGGGGGGGGGGGGGGGGGCGGGGGGAGGGGATGTCAATGTTTGTGTCACACAGACTCAGACACTTCTGAGTCTTGCTAGTGTGTGTGTTTATATTCTCAGGGAGACTATTAAAGAGAGACAAAACTCTCAGTGGTCGATCTTGGATATGGAAGAAAACAAACCTGGAGCCGAGTGGGACAAGACACAAATTGTATCATAGTGAGGCACAGATGTGTCTAGTTAAAAACATGGGGGCAGGGTCTTGAAGACAGCTCAGTTCATGAAGCACTTGCTACATTTGCCTCATGACAACTTGAGTTTTATCCTTGGTGCCTACATCAATAAGAAGAGAGCAGGTGCCACAAAATCATCCTTTGACTGCCACATACATACTATGGCACACAGTGCATATGAACACACACACACACACACACACACACACACACTAATACACATACCAATTATAAATAAATCAAGTGTGAAAATAACTGAGCAAGGATTAATCAGTTCATTAATAAAGAAACACAGAGCCAAGTGTGGTGGTATATGCCTGTGACTGCAGTACTTGGGAGTAAAGGAAGGAAGACAGTATCTAAAGCCATTTGGGCTTTGTAGAGGGATCCTATGTAAAAAGAGAGAGAAAGAAATATATAAAAGTTAAGAGGCAGAATGAAACTTGAAGACAATTTCATCTGGAACCCTGATCGTATTGATAGAGACACTTCAGAGTGTCTGATGTGAGTCTACCCCTGAGGAGCTGGAGAGATGGCTTGGTAGTTAACAGTACTTGTTATTCTTCCAGAGGACTTGAGTTTGGTTCCCAGCACCCATGACAGATGGCTCACAACCCCTTCAAGGGTTTCAGCATCCTCTTCTAGCCTCCACAAGTCCCTGAACATGTGATATACACATAGATGAACATATACATAAATATTTGTTTTGTTTTTTAAGACAGAGTTTCTCTGTGTAGGCCTGGCTGTCCTGGAACTCTCTCTGTAGACCAGGATGGCCTCGAACTCACAGAGATCCATCTGCCTCTGTCTCCTGAGTTCTGGGATTAAAAGCATGCACCACCACCACCACCCAGCTAACATTTAATTTGTTTTTAAATAGCACACTCATTTTATTCTGTAGAAAGGAATCTGTACACACACTGCTAATAGATCATGGATCCCATGTTGTTTGTTCTGAGGCAGCCTAAATCTAGATGTTGCCCAAATGCCTGCTCAGGAGAAATGTGAGACTTGGTGGCACTTGCTCCCCTTCTGCAGAGAGAGGATAATGAGGGAAAAGCAGAACTTCAGCTACAGAGCCAAGCTCATGGCCAGAGAAGCGGGACTAAACTATGGATTGGCTAACTGCTTTTGTTTCTCCTTCCTAAGTAATCTTCTGGCTAAGGACGAGAAGGAAGACAGACCATCAAGAGCCTAATCTGGTCTTCTCAGGTTGCTGGCTCTCAGATAAAGCTCAGTTGAAGAACTCATTTCCTAGGGCTTATGAGAGGACTCAGCAGGTAAAGATGGTTGCTGCTAAGCCTGATGACCTGAGTTCAAGCCCCAGGACCCACATGGTGGGAGGAGCAAACTGGCATGCTCACATACATGTACACACACACACACACACACACACACACACACACACACACACACACACACACAAGAGCTGAGTGGTGGCACATGTCTTTAATCCCAGCACTTGGGAGGCAGAAGCAGGCAGATCTAGGTCAGCCTGGTCTACAAAGCAAGTCCAGAACAGCCAGGGCTGTTACACAGAGAAGAAACCCTGTCTTGAAAAACAAAAACAAAACCAAACAACCAAACAAATACCCCTCCCCCCAAAAAAGAGTAAAGATTCACTTCTTTTTCTTTTTCCTATATGTCAGCATCAGAAAATCACTGGTCCCATGATAATGACCCTACCTGAAATCCATCTTCCTTAAGCCCTCTAAACTAAAGTAGCATTCTGTCTTTCTCAACAAACTAAGATTCCACAAACCCTTCCATTGCTCCACAAAGAGCCAGGGAGATGTGATGAGGCTTTGCTGTGAGTTATTCCCATGGCTGAGCCCAGTTCCTTGTGGAGGAGAGTGAAATGCAGCTTGGCCCATTACAGTCCTGTCTGACTGCAGTCACAGGATAAGCAAATCATTTTTATTTAAAACAAGAGAGCCCTATTATTTATTCATGAATGCCACACATTAGATCTCCCATTCTGATTTAGTTGCCTTCTTTGAAGCAAATTTATAAGATCTGAATTATGCACAAAATGCTCCCAGGGTAATAGAAGAAAATACTTGAAATATTCCACAATACATATGGTGTGGTGGTGAAGGGCACAGGTTCTTTTTTTTTTTTTTTTTTTTCTCTGTGAAGCCCTGGCTGTTCTGGAACTCACTCTATAGACCAGAGTGGCAGAACTCACAGAGATCCGCCTGCCTCTGCCTCCCAAGTGCTGGGATTAAAGGAGTGTACCACTACATCCGGCTATTATAGACAGTTTCGAACTGCCATGTGGATGCTGGGATTTGAACCTGGGTCCTTTTGAAGAGCAGCCAGTGTTCTTAACTGCTGAACCATCTCTCCAGCCCCTGGGCATAGGTTCTTAAACCAGACCACAGTGGGTTCAAATCCTGCCTTCACTACTGTGGGCAAGTTACCCTCTCTGTGCCTCAATTTCCCCATCTGAAGAATGGTGCTGCTGATAGTAGTATCATAGAGTTGTTGGGAAGGTTAAGTAACAAGTATGTGTATAAAGCACTAGGAGCCATAAGGACTGGCATGCAAGCATTTGCTAATGTTATTTCAACCTTTCCACTGTAAAGTCTTTGTCCAGTAAGATGCCTCCGCAGGTAAGGACACTTGCTACCAAGTCTAATGGCCTGAGTTTGAACTTTAGGACCCACATAGAAGGAAAGAAGTGCCTCCCACCTCTGCCCTCCGATGTTCACACTCACAAGCATATGAATGCACACACACACACACACACACACACACACACACACACACACACACACA
>CAJQZJ010026844.1:2658114-2669323 GCA_907164525.1 Lophiomys imhausi
ACACACACACACACACACACACACACACACACACACACACACACACAGAGTAAATATCTAACCCATTACCCAGATGACAGCCATCCCTAAGCTGATGTCACAATGCAGAGGAGTTTCTTAAATTTCCAGCACCCATACAAAGAAGAACCACCAAGGAAGGAGGAAGGAGTTTGTCTAAGATTGGGTAGTTTGGGTTTTTGGGCTTGTTGATGCAAAAATACAGCTTTCTCCTCAATGGGAATAAGAGATAGTTAATGGTGGAGCTAAAATTGAGTGACCATGGCCAGGGAAACACGGAGCAAGGTCACCCCAGGTCCCAAGTTCCCACATGGGAGCAGTTTCACATAGAACAGAGAAGTCAGAAATCAAGGCAAGCTTAAAATGCATTGGTGGGCACATCAGAAACGTGGGTACAGCAAGATGTGGGACATCTGGCCTGTTGGCCTCAAATGATGTCTGATGACATTCTTAGCTTTTGGGTTGTTGGGAGTTAGTGGTCTTCTAAGTTTATAGATTCCAAAGGTTTTACGTCTTAGTGGAGGATGTTAGTTCTAACACAGAAGCCAGCAAGGACCTCAGGGGGCTAAAGTTAGTCCAGGGTAAGGTAATTAGCCTCTGGATCTGCAATATTCTAACCTCTCCACACCACTGCAGTTTATCCCACTCATGAGCACTCCACCCTATAGTTTTGTCACCAGAAGTAGGGTTCCCCCTTTGGGGTTTCTTAGCCTATTTAATAAGAGAATTTAGAAATGAAATCCGAAGCAACTTGAGGATATTTTTTACTAGAGTTTGGGACAAAACACCAGGGTAGGAAAGCTGAAAATCTTGTCTGCTGCCAGGAGGAGCAAGATGCCAGAAGGAGCAAGATGAGGAGATGGAGCTACTGTGCCCCCTAAGTTAGGGCCCAAGAAAACAAGCAGGTTCAGCAAGGAGGTCAGCAAGCAGGCTACATGGCAGGAGGGTGGGGGAGCTTCAGAGAGGCCCAGTGTCACCGAAAGTGTACTTAGGATTTTGGCCAGTATCCAAAGGAAAAATGATAGAAAAGGAAAGTTATGGCTTTCTTAGAACTGAGAAATGTGAGCGGACATCACTGCCCACCACTGTGCTGAGTGATGGATGTTCTGCTGGTAACCACACTGGTGGTAGTATTTTATTTTGTGTCGTGTGTGTTTGTGTGTGTGTGTGCGCGCGCGCACCTGCTGCCTTCAGAGACCAGCAGAAACTCTTGGATCCCAGTGTTCTAAGGAGAATGAGTACATGAGCTCATTAACAGGATAACTAGTCCTCCCGTGTCCCTTAATATGCCTTTAGGTAAATCAGCTTTCTTTTTTAGGAGCCTAGGTGGGTTAACTCTTAAAAGGAGGAGACAGTAGTATTCAATATTTGGGTAACTTGGAATGTCAGGCTGCCATCCAGGGCCAGGGGCAGAATTCACACTCTATTCTTTACCTTAATGGGCCTCATCAAGGTCTGGATACTGTTTTACATGGGGATTGTGAAGGAGGTCCTGAATAGGGGCTTCCCTCTCTAGAGTTACCTGGAAAACATAAGGTAGGCTCTGTCCTAATGGCCTCCAAGCCTGAAGGTGTCTGTGACATTATCCCTCAAGATATTGTGTCGTTGCATGTGCCTTTAATCCCAGCACTTTCAAGGGAAAGGCAGGTGGATCTCTGTGAGCTTGAGGCCAACCCAGTTTACAGAATGAGTTTCAGGATAGCCAAGGCTGCACAGCAGAGAAACCTTGTCTCAAAAAAATTATATATATATATATATATATATAATATATATTATATATATATATATATATATATATATATATATATATATATAGAGAGAGAGAGAGAGAGAGATGTTAAAATCAGTAAGGAATTAGAGTCCTCAAGTCCTGGCATCTCTGACCTCCATCTAGGACAGGTACTTTCTGGCTTCTGGCCAAGGACCAGAATCAGGCCCCAACCCTAAACTGCCTAATGTACCTCTCTCCTATCTTCATCAATGTAATCATCTCCTACATTTTAGGACCTAGGCTTTATCTCCTAATTTCATCACATAGAGATTAAGCTTTAAAACAAATTTCAGAAAATACAAACATTGAGATAGTAGAAGAGATATTTTACTGACAAGGAAAGGCAATAGGGCCAGGTGTAGGGTGCTTCCCTGTGGTCCCAGCCCTCCAGAACCTAAAGAAGGAGGAGGGTCTCTCATTTCTTTCTTTCTTTTTTTTTTTTGGTTTTTCAAGACAGGGTTTCTCTGTATAACAGCTCTGGCTGTCCTGGACTCTCTTTTATAGACCAGGCTGGCCTCGAACTCACAGAGATCCGCCTGCCTCTGCCTCCCAAGTGCTGGGATTAAAGGCGTGTGCCACCACCACCTCATTTCAAGGCCAGCCTGAGATACAAATTAAGTTTGTTCTTGGGCTACTTAGCACTATCCAGTCTCAAACAACAAACACACTAAAGAATAAAGAGAAAAACCTTGCTTCTGAATGTGGCCCTTCCCTTGGATTTCACATATTTGCAGCCCAGTTTCTTGCTTGTCATGTGCTAGTGACTGTTAGGATCCTTCCTAGATGAGAAGGGTTTCAGTAATTTCTGAAGCTTCTCATATCTATGCTATTGAGATGAACCCACAGTCTTAACTTAGACTTAGGTAAGAACAGAAACGCAAGGCCATTTGTAGCAATGTATGAGTGTCAGAGAGACTGTTAACTATCACAACCAAGCTATAAAAACAGGACTCTCGGCAAAAGACTCCTTAAACAACTTCCTTCAATAGCAACAAAGTGTCTAAAAGTGGAAATGAGGAAAGTTTGAGCCCTTTGTGCTGTGGGTGGATGCTTGTGGGCTATTAACTGAAGAGGGTTCAGAAGCAAGGGATAAATGGCATGCTAATTCGGGGTTGAATGGAGTAATGGGAGACTCTTGGAAATTTAAGAATCTTTCTAATGGGACTTGCCTATTTGCAATTCAATAAACCATTATGCTTAAATTCAGATATAGAGAGGGCCCTCCGAATAAAATTACAGGAATAAATTTAGTAAGGCGAGCCAGAAGAGGCAGAAATTGAGATAAAGGTCAGGGCTGCAGCCCAGCATCTCAATTCCCTAACTCATCCGTGGTCATAACTGAGGGACAGAGTTCTAACTGGAACCTAGATGCAGTCTCTGGGCAGGTGATTAGACCCCAGAAGCTGCAGGGGTGACACCTGCCTTTGCCAGGTCACTTTTGAAGACAGGGATGCTTGGGAGAGAACGTTGGATGTTGTAAAAGGGAAACGAAAAGAAAGATGGAAACAGGAGAAAAGGTGACCAGAGGGTCGGTGAGCATATATTCTAGCTGTCAGGTGCAAATAAGTTTACACCTGTTATCCTGGAATTCTTAATAGTGATCATTTCCGTTCTCTGAAGGGTACAGACTGGGCGCTAATCACTTAATCGTCCTCCACAGATGAAATTGGACAAAAGGCCCAAGTTTTTAAAATGGGTGTAGACTGACTGTGTGCTTTGTGCAAGAATGCGTCCACCCGGCCAAGAGGTGAACATCCGCCCCACCCCCACTCCGCTCCAGCCCCTGCCCCACTTTACTGTCTCTAGTCCCGCCCTTCTCCCCCTCTCTGCCCATGCTTCATTGTCCATCCATGAGAGGGTTGGAAAAGGGAGGCTACCTTCTACGTTGCTCTGGTGCCACCTGGAGGATATGTCGGGGAACCGCCTCCCCTGCCACAAGCCTTGGTTTTGGCTGTCATTGAGAGTGGGCCAAGCTCAGGCTGCGGAGTGAACCTGCAATGAAAAGTCAGGAATCGGGGACCCAGCAGAAGAAAACCAAGTTCTTTTTACCCACTCGTGTTCGTGTCCTGTGTAATTTTCCAGAAGGGGAAGGACGTCTCTTTAATGCACAGGACTGTGATGCCCTGCTCCAGCCTCCCAGCAGCTGCCAGCCTTTAACTTCTCTCCCCATCCTTACCAAAGATGTTGGAAGGGGAGAAAAGCCGGCTAGCTGAGGAGAGCAGGGTGGGCCTCTAAGTATGCTCTCTCTGCTGGAAATTGAACTCGGGAGGTTTTGTGAAGTAGCCCTGGTTTGAGCAATATTTCAAAATTAGAAAACCCAAAAGCCCTGTGAAAACCTATTATTGGCAGTGTAAGAGTTGAGTTATGAGTAAAGACAACGTCTTTCCTTTGGCCTGGAAATTGTTAATATGGAGAATCTTCTAGGTCATTAAATGAACCCTGAGTGGGCCAGCTGTTTGATAAAATTTGTCAGAGCAGATCTCAGGGGCTTCAAGGATCTTGAGTGATACAGACAAGAGACTGCTGTCCTGGTCATTTTTCAAGATGTTCTTTACAAAATGACTGGGTCTGCGAAGTTTCTTTCTATCCATAGGAGGTTTCCTGATCTGCATTTATTCTGCCTGGAAACCTGTCTCCCAAACTGCTTTTGGATTTATGCCTTGATAAAAATCACTATTATGTAATGTGAGTCATTTACAGCTTAGTGAGAATCACCTCTAATTCCCTTTTCCTCCAGGTCAGGTTGGCTAGGAGAGGGTGGGAAGGGAGAAAAGTGACAGGGATGTTGAACTCACACTGTTCAGTTCTCTGGCATGGTGTGAATTTCCATCCATCATTGCCAGCACTAATTCACAAAACAGAGCCCCGGGAGCTACTGGGATGGTGGCCTGGAGATTAACAGGGAAAGGCTTGGCTTAGGTAAACACTGTGTATTTATTTGTATGCTGCTCCCCACCCCAGTTTCTCTGCTTGGAGCAGTAAGGTTCCCAGGAGTCACCTCCATGGTCACAACTCTGCCATCACAGAGAGTTTTAGTTGTATTTTGGGCAGATTTGATCAACTGCTATTTTCCTAGTCTCTAGGTCTTCAAGCCAGACGGTTTCAGTTGTATACTGGGAAGCCACTGGTGTGCTGCCAGAAACCCAGACTCCAATAGGGTTCCCTGTTAGCCTCCCCAGAGTTCCTGAGGGCAGGACCCGGGGCAGCAGAGGAGCCCAGCCTGGGCAGCCTTGACATGCACACCATTCTCAGTCTGTGCCCGGAAACACCTCACTCTTGAGGCACCTGGAGGGGCACAAGTGGGAAATGCTGTGCCCAATGTCCCTTGCTAATTCTCTCAGTAGACAAGTCATTGCACCAAGTGCTTTCCTTCATGAAAATTGAACAAACCAAGGTCTCTTTCTCAATGGACAGCTGAGACTGAGCAGCTTCATGCTTCTAACTGAGGGCCCTCTCTCTGGTGGGACTGTACCAGTCTCTAGCCAAAGATGATCCTTCTGAGAGCCACTGGATGATGACATGGCTCACCTGAGGACTGTTTCCCCACACCAAACACAAACAGGAAGTCTAATTCAAATAATACCTGGAAGTTGGGCTAGGGATATGGGTCAATGGGTTAAAGCACTCATACAAGCAAGTGGCCTGAGTTCACATCCCAGCAACCACAGGGAGAAAAACCAGGCATGGTCACTCTTGTAACACTAATATTGGCTTGGGCAGAGATAGGAGGCTCACTGAGGTCTCAGGGAAGAACACAGAGCACAGTAGAGCAGGACCCACAATGTCATCCTCTGTCCTCTACACACACACTCATAGGCTCTTGCACACATACTCACACACACATACCACATACAAATCATGCCCAGAGTCCACATGTATACTACATGCAAGCACAGACATACACAAAAAAACATGCCCAGAAGGAGCTGATGGTCTCATCTTGACTAGGTGGAAATTGGGCTGTGGAGAGCTGTAGCTGGCTGGACATTCCATTATGAAACATTGCTACACAGCCCAGCAGATAGGACAAGTTGCACACATAAGGTACCAGCCAATGTATGCCACCTTTGTTTGTGTACAAGTGCAAATGCATTGGGAGGGGGATCTATAAATAAGCGATTTTACTTTTAGTTGCCCTGTAGGTTTTTGCATCATTTTGTTAAAGTTCACTGCACTTATGTAGCCTTTTTGTCACACCTTTAATTTACTTATTTTGTGTGAAGAGGAGAGTGTGCATGACACAGCATGTATGTGGAGGTCAGGGGACAACGGGCAAGTGTCAGTTCTCTCCTTCCACCATGTAGGTCATGGAGATTGAACTCAGGTCTCCAGGCTTGGCAGAGGATACCTGTACCCACGGAGTCATCTTGCTGAAACACCAGGCCCTGAGGAGTAACCTGAGGTTGAATACCACAGCCCGCATCTACTAAGGTCACCTTAGACAAGCTATCCAATAATTCCCATTTCACTTCATCATCCATTAAATGGTGCAATTGCCAAATTTCTTTTTTTGTTTTGTTTTATTAATTATTTATTCATTTTGTGTAATGAGTAAACACACCAGAAGAAGGCATCAGAACCCATGGGACTAGAGTTATGAATGGTTGTGAGCTGCCATGTGGGTGCTGGGAATTGAACTCAGGACCTCTGGAAGAACACCTAGTGCTCTTAACCACTGACCATCTCTCTCCAGCCCCTGCCTCATTTCTTTTCTTTCTTTCTTCCTTTTTTTTTTTTTTTTTTTTTTTTTTTAGGTTTTTTGAGACAGGGTTTCTCTGTGTATTCTTGACTGACCTGGACTCACTCTGTAGACCAGGCTGGCCTCGAACTCACAGAGATCCACCTTCCTCTGCCTCCCGAGTGCTGGGCTTAAAGGTGTGCACCACCATACCCAGCAATTACAGACAGCTGTGAACATCCATGTGGGTGCTGGGATTTGAACCCAGGTCCTTTGGAAGAGCAGTCAGTGCTCTTAACTGCTGAGCCATCTCTCCAGCCCCCTGTCTCATTTCTTATGAGGACAGAAAGGAGAAACTGTTATAAGGTCTGGTAGAAGTCAGGCCTCCTTAGTGAAATTGGTAGGCAGTTCAGATTAACATATGGCAGCACATAGGGAGGAGCTTGGCGTCCCTTTAACTTGTAGATCTGGACAGAGCCAGTTGTGGCCGAATGATATGTCCTGTTGAAGGAGTGTTGCTAAGAAACCTCGCAAGTTACATAGATGATGTCATTTGCTGTGAGAAGCAATGGGGCTGCTGAGCATCTCAGGAGGTCTTGTGGACCCTCAAGACCAACAAAGGATTGCGAGAGAATGCCATAGAGTCTCCACAAAAGCTGGAGATCGACTTGGTCTCACTTGTTCCTCCTGCCCTCTTCGACTGAGAGGTCACACTGAAGAAGAGCACCGCAAGGTAGGCCGTTAGCAGAATTTAGACTGCTGTAGCCCAAGGCAAAGGCACAGCATTCTTGAGGCCCCAGAATGCCGGAAAAATGATTGAAGAAAGAGGAATTACAAAGCTGCTTGGAGAAGCTTGGGACTGGCCCCGGGTCAAAGAGACCTTGGAGGTGAATCTTAACTGACTGAAAAAGCCGCCCTCAGTTGGTGGTTGGGACTGACTGGTTTTATGAACTGGCCACAATTTGTTGGTGAAAATAAACTGGCCTTACAAACTGACAAAATAAGGCCCAACAGACCTTAAACTTGAAAGACCTGATGGGACCGCTGTAAGCCAAACCATTCTATACAGACCTACACTAAGAATATTAATATCCTTTTAAGAAATTTAAAATAGTGTTACATGTTTTTATATAGGTATTAGAGTGTTTTTAGGTATTGAGGTATTCTTAGATAGATTATAGATTTTAGATTTTAGGTTATAGGATTTAGGTACTTTATAGATGCTTGTTAAGTATTAATAAATAGAAGTTTTGGTAAATAAAAATATTCTATTACAATAAGGCAATAGCACCATGCCAGCACAGAGCAGGCTTGTCTCTTAAGGCCTCTCATTCTCCAGTGGTAGAATCACTCTTTTTTTTTTTTTTTTTTGTAGTCACCAGCAGTAGAGTGTTCCCCATAGGCTAGCATTCAAGTTGTGTCTTCATGCTATGATGTATTTGTCTTGCCTGGGAGCACCTGAACAAGACCCACTGACTTTGATACAGGTGTTGAGGAAGAGCTTGGACACACAAGGGGTTCAGACATCCTAAATAATTGTGGCCAGTGTTACCTGAGCCCTACTTCCTCTTGTGCAAAGAATGAGAACAGACCGGTTCCTTCCCAAGCCTTCCTTGGGGGCTCTCAACTGAGGAATTCTGTTTCCATTTGGAAGAGAGGCTGGCCCATTTGACGTTAAGTTGAATCTAGGCATCTCGGCAGAGGTTGAGAGGCATTCTCCCATCATTCAAGGAGGAACAAGATGCTAGCCCATGCCCTTTCAGAGGTAAAAGGCTGCTACTTTGAGACACTAAAGGTATTTAGTTGCTGTTGGCCGTCACCAGCTCTGGATAGCATCCTCATCAAAGGCAGTCTTAGCAGGCACTAGATCTTCCCTTCAGCCTCAATGGCTACCACACACGAACTGATGTACAGATCCCTGCAATTGTATCTCATTTCATGTCTCCAACAATGCCAGCAATGTTTGTAGGTTTGCCTGAAGAATACTGCTCTGACCATTCACGGATGGGGTTGGTGGGAAGAGTCAACTTAGGCAATAATATGAAAACTGCTCCATGTTGGCAAAGGGACCTGGAGTTTGCAGGGAGGTTCCTGCCCCAGGTCTGATGGTGTTGGTGTACATTCTGAAAAGGGCTGGATTGGGAGAGGTGCCAGAAGAGTTTCATGGCTGCTTCATCTCTTCACCAGGGAAGGTCTCAGCAGCAGCAACAGCAGCAACCCAGACCGGAAGGACAGAGAGCACACATCGTCCACAGACAGGTTGCATCATAGAGGCTGAGTTCTGCTCTCTGGGCCAGCACGGCTGGCATTCCTGTGATAGCAAGAGTATCTGCTCTCCCTGAGAACTCCAGAGTATCTAGGTGGACCCACAGAGTTCTTTATACATTAATATCCTGTTGAATCATTATAGCTATAGCCTCTTACAAGGAGGGAACTTCTTATAGGTACCAGAGAGCTCACAGAAACTGTGACAGAGGGATGTTCTATCTCCAGCAGTGGAAGGAGTGGACTTGAGGAGATTGGCGCTTAGAAGACATGAAGACAAATGTAGGCTCTTATGGGACCTTGGATAAGTCAGCTCCATCTGTACAAGCAGAGTGATGGGATACCCTCAGCTGTTAACTTGACTATATGCAGAATCAACTAGAACCCAAGCAGCTTGTGAGGGGATTTTCTTGATTGAATAATTCTGGGTGGGAAGGCCTACTCTAAGTCCAGATCACTTGAGTTCTGTGCTACACCTTCTGGTAGCAGCTTATATAAAAGGACAGGGAAGAAGGAAATGTTTGCTTCTTTGCCTGCTTGCCCTTGATCTTGCTAGCAAGTTCATCTATCCTGCTGCTGAGACATTCCTTCTGATTTTAGAACCTACCTCTTTGGGATTCCAATATATACTGAAGACCAGCTGAGACATCCACCTCAAGGACTGAACAACTACTTGTAGGGAGTTAGAATAATTAAATAAGATTTAGAAAATATATAGGGGTTTCTGATACAGTCTCTTAATTAGGGGCATCAAGATCAACTTGGCTGTGAGTGATTAGCTTATCAGCTTGTGGAAAAACAAGGTTGAAGTCAGGAAAAACAGGAAAGACTTAATGGACTAAAAAATAAGGTTGAAGTCAGAAAAAACAGGAAAGACTTAATGGACTTAATAAACAAAGTATCTGGCCTGGCATTGTTTTCAGCTGCTAAGTGGGCGGAGCCCAAATTAAGCTGAAACAGAGTTCCTCCTATTTAAGGACAGTGCATGGAGCCCCATCAAAAAGAAGAGGCCCCCCGATGCTAGAGAGCTCCAAGAGTCCTGCTGAAAAAAGTGCTGACCATCATTTGATGGCCAGATCTCCCTGAGGCAGAAAGAAGCTGGTGAGCAAAGAAAGCCTGAGCAAGACACCAAAAGGCCAAGGACTAAACCCTGTGGCTCAGCTTTTGCCTAGAGGGGTTTAACCTCTCTGAACAGTGGCCTAAATGAAACTGTGGCTGGCTTTAAGGACTCTGAGGTAGAGCAGCAGAATTGGTCTCTCGGAGAGAAGAAAGCCTTAAGCCTTATTTAAGGTAAGACTGCAATAGCCAACTTACCCTGACAAATCTACATCTGAGACATTCCAGAAAAAGGACTGCTAAGTGCATTAAAGAATCTACCACATGAGCCAGACGTGGTGGCGCACGCCTTTAATCCCAGCACTTGGGAGGCAGAGGCAGGCGGATCTCTGTGAGTTCGAGGCCAGCCTGGTCTACAAGTTTGAGTCCAGGACAGCCAGGGTTACACAGAGAAACCCTGTCTCAAAAAACCAAAAAAAAAAAAAAAAAAAATACCACAGAGACTGTGTTCCTGACAACTGAGGACCTGCCCCAGAGACTGTATCCTTCTAAAAGGTGAGGAAAATAGTTATCAATAAGATTAGTGGTTAGGTTAAAGGGATTGTAGGAATTTGTAGGGTTAATAGTTAAGAAATTGTTGGTATTTGTTATAGGTGAATATAGTTAATAAATAAATAATAATTTTTAAAAGTTCGGTAACAACTACTGGATTCTGAACTTTCTGTTAAAAAGCAGCACTGTTGGACTAGGCAGACCACAGTCTGTAACTCATTCTAATAAATCCACTATATATATATATATGATGGTGTCTGAAAATCCAAAACAACCCAAGTAGTCACAAGAGTCCAGCAAAGTGAGATATTTATATGAATTAGGCAGCAGAAACTGATCAGTCAGGGACAACAGCACAGACTCAGGAGCTGACTGTGTCTTCGAATGTTCATCTTAGTAAGTATTTAAGCAGATGACAAAAATTTATTGTACTTAGGCCACTACTGATCAATCAGGGCCTCAGAAAAGACTCGAGAGCTGAACTGTGACCCCCTCCCCCCAAGCCAGAATGTTTTGTTGTTACAGGGTTTTTGAGCTCAAAATCCACAAATATCTGTGCCAAGTTACAGTCACAATTTTTCATCAATCAGAATTGATGATGAACAATCATTTGTTTTTCTATGTTTTGGAGAACAAAAGAAGATAAGGAGAGCTGGGCATGGTGGCACACGCCTTTAATTCCAGCACTTGGGAGGCAGAGATAGGTAGATCTCTGTGAGTTCAAGGCCAGCCTGGTCTACAGAGTGAGTTCCAGGATGGCCAGGGCTGTTACACAGAGAAACCCTGTCTCGAAAAACCAAAAGAAAAAAAGAAAAGAAGAAGAAGAAGAAGAAGAAGAAGAAGAAGAAGAAGAAGAAGAAGAAGAAGAA
>CAJQZJ010026844.1:2673387-2712427 GCA_907164525.1 Lophiomys imhausi
TGTGTGTGTGTGTGTGTGTGTGTGTGTGTGTGTGTGTGTGTGTGTGTTTATGTGTCTGTGTGTCCCAAAGAACAGTCACTGCTGGCTACAGGCTGATTATTAGCTCATGGTCTGTAGGCAAAAGACATTCACAAGAAAAATCACATGCTGCCTCCTCTCTGGCAGTGGCATCACATGGCTTATGTTTTTCTTTTTCTTCAGAGATCATTAGTTTTTCTGCTTTTCTCAATCTCAATCTAATCTCAATGGATTGTATAAGTAGAATTCTTCCAAACTCTCAGTCACCTACTTTAGACATAGTTGAAAACACACACCTGGGTTTTGTGCATCAGACTCTAGATTTTGTAATGGTCAACAGCATTTGAGCCCAGATCAATTGGACTCAAATATGGGCTCAGCACACCCACGTTGTAAAACACACAACAATTTTCTGCCTTAGTTTCTTGATATTGTACAGTGGGGATCATTAACTGAGATAGATGTGAAAAATCAGCACCCTCCCTGGGTCAGAAAGCCCTCCAGCATGATGACTATCATTCTGACTACAGAGCATCAGCAGGACAGGGAAGTTCTCACAACAGCAGCTGAGAGTCCTCGTGTTCCTGTGAAGAAGAGTATGTACTCTCATGCTCTTGTTTTAGCTCAAAGACCTTATTCTAGCAAGGTTCTTGAACTCAGTACTTGGTTTACATTACAGCACAGCTGTCACTGTGGCTGACAGATGAAGTACACATAATCCCCTGCTCTTTATTTATTTAGTTTCAGTAGCAACCATGTGTCTGGGTCAAGAACAGCACGCTTCAAGGGCTGGGACAGTGGTTCATTGGGTAGAGTGTTTGCTATGCATACATGAGGGCCTGTGTGTGGATCTCCAGCACTAAGTAAAAAGTTGGACAAGGTGGTACTCACCTGGAACCCCAGCACTGCAGAGGTGGAGACAGGATGATCTCAGGGCCTCACTGTTCAGTCAGCTTAACCAACTGTTGAGGTGCAGATTCTGTTATTAATAAAAACAAAATCCCAGCTGTTCAATTCTACCAATGAAGACTCGGGAACCAGATGCTGGGGTGAAAACCTGCTAGCTCAGAGAGACAGAAAAAGCACTCAGCTGGCCTCCCTACCCCACCAACGTACCAAAAGGAAATAGCCCCTTCTCTTTCTCCAAGACATCTTAAATATCCAAGACATCTTAAATGTCCCTTTCTGTTTACTTCTGTTCACTCCCTGTTGACTGGTTGCTTACTCTGCCTCTTGACCTATGGTTGACTTTATTTAGCTCATGGGTTAAAGGTGTGTGCTAGGGCTGAGTCACACCACAAAAAAACAGGTTTTTCCAGTTCACAATCCTGGGATTCATAATGAGATCAAATATCCTGCAACAAGGTTCAGCGTGAGACCCTATCTCAAAAAATACAGTGGAGAGTAATAGAAGATTATACCTGAGGTCAGCACAGGTGAGCACACCTGGATATACACATGTACACACATGCACAGACCACAGAGAGAGAGAGAAAGAGAAAGAGAGAGAGAGAGAGAGAGAGAGAGAGAGAGAGAGAGAGATGGGGAAGAGAAATAGAGAAAAGAGACCAGAAAAGAGGCGGACTGGACCCTTTATCCCACCAGGTGTGGTGGGATCTGTCGGCAGGTGATGATGTAAGCAATTAAGAACCCTGAAGGGCCCCTGAAGTCAGGCTGGTGGAAACACCTGTAGACTTGCAGAAATACCATCACCAACACCAAAATCCAGACAATGACAGAAATCATCTTTGAATCCGATCATACAGAAAGATAAGTAACTGCTGGGGAAGGAAACAAGCTCCCCTTGGCTCAGCAACTTGAGCAGGGCCACAGGAGGAGCCACCGCCCAAATCCAGGCCTCTCTCCCATTTCTTTCTTGGAGTTTGGTCTTTATTACCTAATCCAAGATACAAAGTGAAAATGGTTAAGGTAGTTCATCGGGGGCTGGAGAGAAAGCCCGAGGTTGATCCTCAGAACCCGCATACAGAAGCTGGGTATGGACTTGTAATGACTCAACAGGTAAAGAAAGGCCCTTGTTACCAAACCCACCACCTGAGCTTGATCCCCGCAACCCGCATCGTGGCAAGAGAGGACCAGCTCCTGCAAGTTGTCCTCTGGCTTCACATGTGTGCCATGGCTTGCATTTCCCTCCCCCAGAAACAGCAAACAAATATATTTTTTAAAACCTCAAAACCAGGTGTGGTGGTTTGAATAAAATGGCCCCATAAACTCATAGGGAGTGGCATTTTGGGAGGTGTGGCTTTGTTGGAGGAAGTGTATCCAGTGGGTGGGCTTTGAGGCTTTAGATTCTCCAGCCAGGCCCAGGCACTCTTCCTGCTGCCTGCTGATCCAGATGGAGAACTCTCAGCTACCTCTCCAGCACCATGTCTGCCTGGATGCTGCCATGCTTCCTGTCGTGATGACAATGGACTAAACCTCTGAACTGTGAGCCAGCCCCAATTAAATGTCTTCTTTTTTTAGAGTTGCCTTGGTCATGTCTCTTCACAGATATAGAAACTCTAACTAAGATACCAGGTTTGGTAAGAGACTAGAACAGTAGAAACAGGCAAATTGCTAGGGTTAGCTGGCCTAATCCATGAGCTCCAGGCCACTGAGAGACCTTGCCACAAAAACTGAGGTAGACAACTCCTCAGGAACAACATTGGAGGTTGTCCTCTGGGTTTCATGCCTTCACCCCCTTCAACACACACACAGGCATACATACACACATGCATCACATATACATATCACACACCACACACATACACAATCACACACACAGAGGGAAGGAAGGAGAGAGAGAGAGAAAGTCCATATGTTTGGGCAGCCTAGGGATGGGGCAAAGACAAACACAGCATGAAGGTACGACTGATTGGAAAGGGTTCCAGCCATGGTTTCTGGGTCCTTGTGCTCTCCATGGAGGAAGAAGTAATGGTGTCCAGTGTCAGCTTAACTCTCACCCTCAGCCCTCATCTTCCCAGTCTGGCTTGCTTTGCTGTCTGACCCCAGGCACAGATGCTGGAGTCTGACTGCCTAGACTCTAAGCCTACTTACTGCTGGGTGAGTGCAGGCTGTTCCCTCAACTTCTCTGCACCTCAGTTTATTTACACTTAAAGTGGGAACAATAACACTCCTGAAGCATCACTGGGAGTATTAAAGGACTAATTTATGTTAAGAGCGTCAGGTAGTGAGGAGCACTGAGAAAGCCCAGGCTTTTGTTGTCCTATGGCTACCTCAGTTGCTTCATTCAGAGCGCTTTGCCTTTTGATTTTGCCTCTGGCTTTGTGATGTTGTCAAGACTTTCTCAGCTATTCCTTGTATAGCTCAAACTTCATAGTTGGCTAATTCCTGGATACAGGAAAAAGCCCCAGACTAAGGTGTCCCGTGGATGGACTAGATTCTCTCATCAACCTTCATGTTTGCCTTCTTCACGTCACTTGGTTTCTGTGCCTCCATATAGGCCATTCCCTTCGCTGACAGCCTTACCCCCTCTCTCCACTGGTTTTTGTCCTGGTCACTGTTCTTCTTTCTTTATCCCTTAGCTCAGACACTGCATTGCTGAGGTTTTCATTGTGTCCCTTCCCACTCTGCCTGAATGCCCAGGCTGGGTTACCTGGTGGTAGGAATTCCATAACCCTAGTTGTCTGGCATTGCTATCAGGTGGTCTAGTTTCCTATTACCTTCAAAACAATCAGCACCTTGGGACACTGGCTGTGGCTTTTATCTTTGATCTCTGTGTCCTCTTAGATGTGCCTTCTCTCATTCTCTGTCCTGGAGGCTGGCCTACTTGTCTAGACTTCCTGGGTTCTCTGCTTCTGATTGGTTTCTGCTAGTTTGAGTGAGGCTGAGAGACTGGAGGTAAGGGGTACAGTCAGGGTCTTTTCTTCTCTCCCTCCCTAGGAGATAGTCCAAGGCTGGGTGTGTGTATCCCTCAGCTGAGGCTGAGGCTCAAGGCTCTTCTTAGGTGACTCATACTTTCATAACATATGTAAAACATAAGTTGTTAAAATATGAATACAAAAATTAAAAAGCAAAGACTGAAGGCTGGAGAAATGGTTCAGGCTGGGTAAAGTGCTTGCAGCTGCAAAAACAAAACAAAACCAAAAAACCACAAAAAAACCAGACCTACCTGTGATCCCAGTGCTGGGGAGGTGGAGACGAAGATCCCTCATGCTCCATGACCAGAGCTAGTCTAGGCAAACAAGCTCCAGGTGCAGTGAGAGACCCATCTCAAAAAACAAAACAAAACAAAAAAGTGGGAAGAGATTAAGGAAGACACTGGACAACCACCTCTGGCCTTTTCATGCATGTACACCCACAAACACATGCACCCATGCACATGTGCACCACCTCCACATGCAGACATATGAACACATACACACATAAAGATAACATGAAAAAAATGACTAGCAAAACATAAAATCGAATTTTATTACTAGATTCAAAGTCATAAAGCTCTATTAGAACACATTACCAGAAAAATATAACATAGAAAGGATATAATTGTCAAAAACTAAGCATGTTACTCAGTGAACATGCACATGGTAATAACTGTGGGGACTTACCACGACACAGCTAAAACTTTGTCATTCCACAGTTAGTTTTACGCTAGAACATCAAGAAGTTACACAGTTGCCCATATTGTGTGCTTACATGTACTCTGAAAAAGCAATGTGTGTATCAATACTTTACATTTTTACAATTTTTCATTTTGTTAATTTGTCTAACCTAGGTTGGAGTGACAACACTGATAGCTAAAGGAGATTATATATACACACACACACACACACATATATAGTGTATGTATAAACAAATTTAATGTTTAAAAAATTATACTTATAGTAGAAAGATCAGTGTTAAGGTATGCTGACCCTGCTCTGGTTAGTTTTTAGGTCGACTTGACACAAGTTAGAGTTATCTGAGAAAAGGGGACTTCAGTTGAGAAAACACCCCCATCAGATTGGCCTGTAAGCAAGTCTTTAGGGCATTTTCTTGGTAATGATTCCTGTGAGAGGGCCCAGCCCACTGTGGGTGGTACCAACCCTAGCAGGTTTTACAAGAAAGCAAGCTGAGCAAGCTATGTGGAGCAAACCAGGAAGCAGTGTTTCTCTATGGTCTCTGCATCCGCTCTTGCCTCTGGGTTCCTGCTGTGACTTCCCTCAGTGAATGACTATAAACTGTAAGTGGAGATAAACCCTTCCTCCCCAAGTTGCTTTTGTTCATGGTGTTCATCACAGCAACAGAAAGCAAATTAAGACAGGCATTCATGGAAGAAGGATCTTAGAAAACTGGGACCATTCATTTTTTTTTAATTTCTAAATCATCTCTAATCTCTGTCATTAGCTGACATAAACAGTTCCTCCTATGAAGCCATAATTCTGGATTCATCCATTTCCTGTGTGACCCCTCTTCAGATATGAGAATCCAGTGCTTTTGAATTGAACATGTTCTATCAATTGCATAATGTGTTTGCTGTCAACTTTTCATACATGTGACATGCCATGTCATGATTAGCATCAGCTTCTCTGGTAGCTAATGAACAGGCTGTTCACATTGGTAGGTCTGTTTTCCAAGTTTCCACTCTTCCCTTACATGAAGATCATTACGTATTCAAGATCTTAAGCCAAAAGGCAAGGTGGTTCACAACCTGAAAGTACTGGTACCAGATGAAACATTTGGAGTTTGTGCTATCATTTAACTTGAAAGAATGTTCCCTTAGACACCTACCATACTTCAGCATATAAGCATAGCAGTTTGTGGTCAGCGTTCCACATCATCATGTGAAAATGTCTCAAAGTGAACACATTAGCCAGCCTGGATGGATCTTTTACCATGTCACCTAGCACGCCAAATGTTTGTGGAGGGTGGGTTATGAGCACGACTTTCTCCATGAAGGGGAGCACATGTGGATTTACATTCTGCTGCAAGGGTCTTAATCTGAATACAGACTCAGAACATTTGCCTGTCATTTTTGCTGCATTATCAGACAGTCTTCCCACATGGGACTCGGCTATATCAGCTGACAATGTACTCTGCATGTACTCTGTACTCATGTACTCTGATGTGCTGATAATGGCCACTGCTATACTATGTTTTTGACTGTCATCCACATCTCAACATGGACTTGGTGATGGCATGCAGAGCTACCCAGCTCAGCACATCACACTCTACCCGATTCCCTCATTTTCAACTCCAGCATGCACACCCTTTTGCCTTTCCTTTGGTCTCTCTAGGTTCCTGCTCTCTTCTTCATGATACCCTCACAACTGCACCTTCATTATTTGTTATTTTGTATTTACTTCTTTTTTAAACAAGGTCTCACTATGTAGCCTTGGCTGGGCTATAACTTGCTAAAATAGACCAAGTTGGGCTCTAACTAACTCATTGAACTCTGCCTGTCTCCGCTCTCCAAGTGTTGGGATTAAAGGCATGTATGGCCACATCTGGCCGTAAACTATGCAGATGCATGTGCATGCTGTGAAGGCCAGAGATCAGCTTCAGATGTCCTCTCCTAACACTTTTGTTGAGGGAGGGTCTAATAATTTGCAGTTTCACACCTTGTACATCATCATCACCATTGTTACTATTTTTTTTTTTTTGGTTTTTCGAGACAGGGTTTCTCTGAATATCTCTGGCTGTCCTGGACTCGCTTTGTAGACCAGGCTGGCCTCGAACTCACAAAGATCCGCCTGCCTCTGCCTCCCAAGTGCTGGGATTAAAGGCGTGCGCCACCACCGCCCGGCGATTGTTACTATTTTGAGACAGTCTCTCTTACTGAATCTGTGGCTTGACAATTTGGTTAGACTGGCTGGCTGGGAAGGCCTCCATCTTCCTCCTGTTTCCACCTCCCCAGTGCTGGGATTACAGGTGTACACTATCACACTCAGGTTTTCATGTGAATGCTGGGGATCCAAACAAACACAGGCCCTCATGTTTGTACGGCATGCATTTTTACCTATCTAGATAGCTAACTCTCCAATTCTCCATAGTTGTTACCTTCAGCTTTCAATACAGATCTTCCTTGAATTATCCTAAGGCTGGTGTCTTTGTTCTCTTTGAAAATGTCTTTGATAAAACCTCCTGATGTAGGATTTCACCCATCACAGAGAAGATGGATGCAATGTGTTGACTGGGTGAATGATCAGATATCTGCTTTGAAGGAGGTCAAATACAGAGCGAGTAGCCCTAGGGACTCCCGTCCTGTTCACTCTGAATCTGGAGTCCTTGGCAGAGCCCATACAAGGTAGCATGGGCTGCTGTGTAAGTTGTGTAAGCTGGAAGGAGGTGCAGGCTTTGGGAGGACACAGCCCCTCCAAGTCGTGGGACTTGAAGAATAGAGTCCTCTAATCCAGGCAGTCCTTGCGTAGACAATGCGTGCAGTCCGGATCATTCTATCTTAGATGCTGATGTGTTATGTGCGATTCTTTGAGAAGCCTTCTGCCACCCAGAATTTGTGGGAATATGTTATTCTTGCTTGCAGGGTGATCTTTCCCTACACATTTCCTCTTTGGCTTCCTGAGTGAAAGAGGAGAGTCCTTACTGGCATAGGGTAAGCAAGCAGCATTGTAATTTGAGGGGCCACGGGAGTTCTGGGAGCAAATGCTTCTGTTCTGAACTAGAACCTTGTCATCCCTGGGAGGCCTGTAAGACCCCATGCTGCCTGTCTGTGTCTGGGAGCAGAGATGGGGGAGAGCTGTGAACCCAGCACTCTCACAGCAGGTGTGCCGACCTCAGGAGTGGACTAGGGATCTGGAAGGAGGAGTTTGGGAGAGCGGGGTGAGGAAACCAAACAACTGTGATTCAGTTCCTTCCAGTTGGGAGTGATTAGGGTTGACATGAATTCCCAGAATGCCTGACACACCCACAAGCAAGCAGGCCCTAACCCATCCCAGAGACCTTCTGTTAACTAGCTGACGGCTTGTGCAGCTTCTACTCTCAGCACTGTTTCCTGCCCTACAGCATGTCCCAGGGAGAACACCAGTGACAGTTCATATGGAAAACGGTCTAGAGGCTTGCAGGAGATTGACCCTGTAATTTTCAATAGGGGACGTTGTTTTAGGAGAACTGGTGTTCTGTCTTTGTTGGAAGCTGGACAAACCATAGCTTCTCTTACTTCCTAAATTGCTCAAGCAGATTGGTCACTGTTGACCTGGTGGTCATGACAGGAATCAAACCAAAGGTGGTGGAACTGGGCGGACATGGGAAGGCACATCTGGAAGCAGGGAAGGTATTGCTCCAGGGCCTGAAGAGAAACACCTTTTCATGTGGCTGCTGGAGTCAGCCCTAGAAAAGAATACTCTCAGCATTTTGGAAACTAAAGAGAGTCTTGAGACCACTGCCCCTTTAAGAGCACGGCACTGAAACCCCAAGAAATGCATTACTGCTGAAGATTACCCAGGTAATGATAAAGTCCGGGTTAGAATCCATGACTGCCTTATACCTTTGTATATTGATACAAAATTAGTAGTATATTTGGCTAAAGTGGTATTGACCATTGTTTATTGTGCAAAAATAAGATTGTATTGGACTACGTCGGTATTGATATTTGTATATTGATACAAAATTAAGATTATAGTTGGCCACAATGGTATTGACCCTTGTATATGGACGCAATATTAAGATTGTATTGGGCCACATAGGCATTGATCTTTGTATATCGATACAAAATTAAGAGTATATTTAGCCACATTTGAATAGATCTTTGTATATTGATACAAAATTAAAGGTAACGCTTCCTAATGGTATCGTACCTAGAGATACTTAAAAATGAAATGTGAAGCTCTGGCCTCTTGATACCATCTGTCTTAAACTGTTTAGAATAGTTAAGAAAAACAAACTCCTAGTCATGCATGCATGTCACCTTGTTAGCTACTATGACAGTCTATCACAGATATTCTCTAAGCTACTCAGTAATCAAGTTGTTAAGAGACAAGCAACATTTGCTTATCTAAATACAAGAGATAGATAGGGCATCTTCAAAAACCCCAAGAGATCTGCAGAATATGGCATTCAAAGATGTGGTCTTAAATTAAGATTTTTTTATTTTTTATTTTTTGATATCGTGACATATCAGCTCCTGACAGCACCCCCTATTCTACTCCAAGTAGAAGATAAGCATCGAAGAATCTCCAGTGTGAGATGGTTGAATTAGTGGCAAGCCTATCTCTTGGCATGTAAAAACTCCTTGCTTCAACTGCAGACAGACTGCTGTCCAAAAAGGACAAAACTTGGTAACAGGGAAGTCGACAGCCTAGCTCTGCCAAGACAGGGTAGGTTAGTCCTTCATAATCCCTGCTCTACAATAAATGTCTGTCAGAGAAACAGGACCAAAAGGCTGAAGACTGATGCTGGAATGTATGGAGAGAAAATGGGAACAGTCCAGGTAGTCACTGGTTTGTCATTTCTTAGTATTGGAAGCTGCAGGCCCTGCACTTCCTATATAATCAGATATATTTATCCTTCTTAGCTCTCTGAGGTGGTTGAAGAATAGACAGCTTGAGTCTCATAGCTAAATTTGAGTTGTTTAGGAATCAAGAGGGCATTCTAGATCTAAGAAGATGGTTATAATAGTGATGCAAATTAGTATGAAAGCTAAGTCAGTTATAGAACTTTAAACTCATGGAGATGGTTAGAAGGTAAAGGTTAAAGTCAGGGGCCAAATATGTATGAACTGGACATTGGGAAGGTATACTGGGCCATTTAACTCTCATAAATGTGGCATATTTAATTCTGCTGTTTTGTATAGAATTTACTGTTATAAGAGAAAGAACCATTTGTTGGATTGAAAAGGGAAGCTGTTGGGGGGGAAGAGGGTGGAAGGGTGGGACAGGAAGGGGGAATAGGGAAGGGTCTGTGACTGAGATGTAACTTGAAGAAAAAAAATAAAGTACTTATATAAAATAAAATAAAAAAAGAAAAAAATAAACGAATTAACAAAAATAAACCGATAAAAAAAAGAATCCACGACTGATGGCTGCTAGTCCAGTGTGACTTCTAGCATGCTTTGCTGCCACACACGTAGTTGTCTCTCCACTCATTCGTTTGTTCATCATTCTTTCATTCATTCACTCACTCAGTATTGTTGAACACTGATATTAGTCGGCCCTGTGACATGAGTATATAGATCTAGAGCCATGAATGAGACAGACATGAAGTTTAAATGCTAGAAGACACATTAAATGGGGAATTATACAATAAAAAATGGCAAATGTGGTACCTTACAAGAATTTGAGGGTGTTAATGATACTAGAGCTTACAAACCTAACCTGGCTCTGTGGGGGGTGATAGTGATAGTATCCTGGTTAGTTTTTTTTTTTTTTTTTTGGTTTTTCGAGACAGGGTTTCTCTGTTTAACAGCTCTGGCTGTCCTGGACTGCTTTGTAGACCAGGCTGGCCTCGAACTAGCAAAGATCCGCCTGCCTCTGCCTCCCAAGTGCTGGGATTAAAGGCGTGCGCCACCACCGCCCGGCTCCTGGTTAGTTTTTATGTCAAGGTAGTTATCTAAGATGTCAACCTCAATCGCAAAAAAGCCTTCCTAGGACTGCCCCCAGGCAAATCTGTGCTGCGTTTTCTTGGGTATGATAGATGTGGAGGACCCAGCTTGCTGGGGGTGGAGTCAGCCTTGGGCAGGTGGTTCTGGGTTTTATAAGAATGACGGCTGGGCCAGGGTATAGTGTCACACTCATCCTTTAATCCCAGCAATCAGGAAGCAGAGGCAGTCGGACCTCTGTGAGTTCAAGACTAGCCTGGTCTACATAGCAAGTTCCAGAAAAGCCAGTGCTAGATACATGTGGGACCTGTCTGAAAAACATAATAAAACAACAACAACAAAAACAAGACAGAGAGAGAGAAAATGTGCAGTAAGCAGTGTTTGTTCTTTCTGTTGAAGCTGCTTTAGTTCTTAGTGTAACTGCAGCCATTTTGTCTTCAGTCTCCAGTTTAGTTATAAGATAAAATTACTCATGTTTTGCTGCCTCATTACTTTGTTACCTTAACACTTTGAAGAGTCCTCAGCTGCAGCTCCACTTAGGACCACATCAAGTTAAAGGTCAGTTAGAAATGCTTCGGGGCTGGAGAGATGGCTCAGAGGTTAAGAGCACTGACTGTTCTTCCAAAGGGCCAGAGTTCAAATCCCAGCACCCACATGGCAGATCACAGCTGTCTGTAATTGCCAGGCATGGTGGCGCACACCTTTAATCCCAGCACTCGGGAGACAGAGGCAGGCAGCTCTCTGAGTTCTAGTCAGTTCGGTTGAGTCAGGGAGTTGAGAGGCAGTGTGGCAGTTCATGGTAGTTCATTCAGTTCATGGAATTCAGAGGCAGTTTTACCAGGAGAGTTTTACAGAGACAGGCTGAAGAGAGAACAAGATAGACACAGGTGAAGAAAGAATGAGTCAAATAATGAGAAGGAACCAAAAGGGAAACCGCTGGAGGATTTTTAACACCAAGTGTTATGACCAGAACTTTAAAAGCTCACTGAGCTGAGTGCACTGTGGGGAGCCGCAGAGGATGCTGGGAGTTCCACAGGAGAGAGGGCAAGGGCATCCATCAAGAGGGGCTGGCAGACGGGGAGGAGTGAGGAAGACATATTTAGACTATAGCTTGGTAATGTATGTGCAAATGGTGAGGAGAGGACATCGGAGTGACTCTCGGGGCTGTGATGAGATGGGGGAAATTCCTGGAACAAACTTGAGGGAGAAGTCAAGAGTGGACGCATTCTTTTGAGAAACCTTGGAGAGGCTCCAGAGAAGGCAGCTGGAGATGTAGGACTAGGGCTGGCTGAGAGGAGAGGTCTGCTTTGGAAATAGAAAGTGGGGAACTGTGTGTACGGTGTGCCTGAAGCCACGGGAATAGAGGAGGTCATTTAGTGAGAGGCAGTAGGCTAAGGCAGAAGGTGGTGAATGAGGGTCTAGGGACACAGTTCACTTGGGAGTGTGTGCTGAGCAAGAATTCGGACCAGAATTTGATTTCCCAGAGCCCATATAAAAAAGTCAGGCATGGGAGGTGCTCGCTTGCAATCCTAGCACTGCGGAGCCACACGATGATCTCTGGGGTCTGCTGCTGGTCAGCTAATCTAGATAGATTGGTGCGCTCCAGGTTCAGCAAGGGGTACTGTCTCCAAAACAAGATAGAGAGCTACTGAGGAAAACACCTGTTGCCAGGCATGGTGGTGCATGCCTTAAATCCCAGCACTCAAGAGGCAGAGGCAGTGGGATCTCTGTGAGTTCGAGGCCAGCCTGGTCTACAAAGTGAGTCCAGGACAGTCAAGGATACACAGAGAAATCGTGTCTCGAAAAACCTAAAAAACAAACAAACAAAACCTGACATCGACCCAGCCTCTACATCCATTCACACATGTGCAAAGTGATGCATCCTGTACGTACATGTACAGATACACATGTACATAGAGATACAAATTATAAGCCAGTTGATTCCATTGTGAAAAAAGGATGCATACCTAAGAACCTACCTTTGCTCTTAAGACCTTTCTGGCTTTATGCTGTTCTCTGATTCTTCTTATGACCTCAAACCTGTACATCTATGCTTGCCTTGGTATGTTGGGCTACAGACCATCTTTTTCCTTTGCCTTTCAGGCACTTGGGGATGCTCAGAGGAGGCTGGAAGGCTAGAGAAAGAGAAATGGATTGTTCTTTTTCTTTTTTTGCCTACAATTCCTGTTGGCATTGTCCAACACAGGGTATTCATGCAGTGGTGGCAGTTGGTTCCAGCAGCAGCAGATGATTTCATTGGCAGTATATGCAGTCGCAGACTTGGCTCCCCACATTCTCTAGAAATTCCAGTATCTTTACCATTGTGCTTGCCTAAATGCCTAGCCTCTTCCTCATGTTGCTGCTTAAACCTCTTAGAGTGGAAACTAGCGCAATGTCTTTTCCCTATGTAGACCAGGCTGGCCTCGAACTCACAGAGATCTGCCTGCCTCTGCCTCCTGAGTGCTGGGGTTAGACGCATGCGCCACCGTGCCTGGCCTGGGAGGCAGGATTTATAACGGGGGAACTGAGAGCTTTGAGAACTCGTAAAAGTCCATTCAAACTCTTGCACTAAGGGGCTGAACCTAAGCTGAACTTGGCTTTTGGCTACCTAAAAGAGAACCTTTGGGATAACCCAGCCCTCTCTTTTCTTTTCTTTTTCTTGCTTTCTTTAAAAACTATTTATGCCGGGCATGGGTATGCTGCACTTGGGAGGCAGAGATCCACCTGCCCCTGCCTCCCTCATTCTAGGCTTAAAGGCGTGCGCCACCATGCACGGCCATCCCAATTTTCTTTTGGGATTTGTGTGTGTGTGTGTGTGTGTGTGTGTGTGTGTGTGTGTGTGTGTATGATATCTCAGAACTCAAAAAAGAAACAGTATGATCTGTTCTAGCCCCTGCCCTCACTTTCTTAGAACATTTACTAAAGACAGCTGATATATTAGCTCTACACAAACTGATATATTTTATATCCCGTGTGTGTGTGTGTGTGTGTGTGTGTGTGTGTGTGTGTGTGTCCTTCCGCCCAGGAGTGTTTTGCTCAAGGACCTGAAAGCCATTCCTCTGAAATGTAATCACCAGGATGGACAGGGGAGAGAGAATCCTAACTTTCATAGTGGCCAGCTACCAGACACAACTGGCACAACCACACTTAAGCCTCCCTCAGCAAATTTTCCCTTAGAAGCTGTTCACTCCCTTCCCCACCCCTCTATCCTCCTTTTTGACATGCCCAGTCACCTCTGCACAAACTGGAATGGAGCTTGGCTTTTTCTCATGTTGTCAGAAGTTACTGAATAAAACCTGTTTTCATCATTAACTACTGGCTGGCTTTATTATCATTGTCAGAACTTTTCCCCAATAAAAAAGATTAGTTAAAGAATGATTGGCAGCCAGGCATGGTGGAACATGCCTTTAATCCCAGCACTGGGTGGGGGAGTGTTAGACACAGTTGGATCTCTGTGAATTCAAGGCCAGCCTGGTCTACAGAATGAGTTCCAGGACAGCCAGAGCTACACAGAGAAACCCTGTCTCTCAAAAAACCACCACCAACAACAAAAAAGAATGATTGGCAGTCATGGGTAATGCAAACATCAATAACAGGGTCTATTTGTTCTTTTTTCTCTTTGTGACTTACCTCTTTTCCAGGAAGGACATAATCCAGAAAGAGTAATATAATAAGGCCCAAAAGGAAAGCCAGACTGTCCTGAGAGGGAGTATGTTAGTTAGGGAACAGGCTGAGAACAATGAATCCCAAACAGAGTGCTGACATTTGAGAGCTTATTTCTCTTACATAGTAGTTAGGAAGTTAGTACAGGAGAAGGGCAGCTGTGATCCCACCCTGCCACCAGGAGGGGGCATGGAAGTGACATCATCTCTTCCAGGTGCCCTTTGTCCATATCTTAGTTACTGGGCTCCACTGACTTGCAAGAGATGGTGAAAAAGACAGTCTTTGGTTGGATGTCCACATACCCAGTGAAAACTCTCACTATAAAAAGGAGAAATAGCTGGGCCTAGTGGTGCACGCCTTTAATCCCAGGACTCAGGAGGCAGAGGCAGTTGTATCTCTGTGAGTTCAAGGCCAGCCTGGTCCTCAGAGTGAACTCCAGGACAGCCAAGGCTACACAGAGAAACCCTGTCTCGAAAAACCAACCAACCAACAACCCCCTTAAGATGAAGAAATAGATGAAATGGGTGGCATATGAATATCCAAAACAGAACCTAAGTGCCCCAGACTAAGAGTCAGAGATTTAACTGCCAACATTTGCAATCTTCCAGCATGGGGGTATGTCAGCCATGCAGAACAAAATCATAATGTGCCAGAGAGAAAGAGAGAGAGCGAGAGCGAGCGAGCATGAAATCAGCTTAAAGTTCAGATTTCTCTTGCATGGTTAGGATCCTGAGGCATTCTAGAACGCTCCCAGAGTTATCAGAGAGACCAAACTCCAGTTGCCTTTCTCCCTGCTTCCTGGGATCAACCCCAACATAAAATACTTGTATTGGAATCCTTGTTCAATGACTTACTTCTGGAACAGTGCCAGTCTAAGACCAAATCTGGGGTCCCTTGAAATTCAGAGGGAAGCTAAATGACATAACTATTATATTTAGAAAGTAGAAGAGAAGTCAGTTCTTCCACCAAGACAAAGTCTTTCTCCTTGGCCTTCTTCATTCCATGCCAAGAAACACTTGATGTTCCCCGTGTCCCCACTGTCCCGTTTATTGTACTCATGTTCACTCTGCCCTCACACCTATGGGCTCCTTGACCCTTCAGACCCTTTGAGCCAGCAAACTCCCTCACACATTCTTTGAACTAAGCACGTCTGGATGATGGAAAATAGGAACTCTGTCCAACACCTCTTGACACACAAAGAAACCAAGTATCAGAGAATATGACTGGCCACATGTTCCCTGGAGAGTAACCAGGGCAGCCAGCTCAGTGCCATTCTGGTTTTCTGCCATAAGCACATTTTGTTTTACCCTCTGAGTGGCACTCAAGGCTTCTAGCTGGAACATGTTTATAACTGGTAAAGCAGTCTCCACCCTGAAGGGTCGAGGTTGTCTCCCCTTGACCATGAGGTCTGAAGGACTGTGCTCTGTTACTACTTAATTTTTCATATCTGGTAAGATGAGACTTAACTGTAACCAGGGAGATGATCTATTGATTTCAGGCTATTCAGAATCCTATAAAGCATTCATTGATTATGGAAAACTGCAAACGGAATCAAGCTCTTATTTCCATGAATTTCTCCTGGAAATTACACCCCTTGATGCCTTGAATTTGATGCCAGAGGAGGAAGGTCCCCTAATTCAAACCGAAAGCATCAAGGGACCTTACTCAGCATGCTCTGAGGAGAAGGGTATTTTAAATTCTAAAACAGGATAAAATTTGTGAACTGTCAGTCAATTGGCTATTTGTTTAGGAGCCTGAAGTTCAGGTGTTTGTAATTCAACCTCTGAGTCATTTCTATTTCCAGTGTCCTTTTGTGATTAGAAAACAGATCAAACCAAACCAGGAGCTGGGGAAGTGGCTCAGTGAGCCAAGAATTCAGCAGTATAAACATGAATACCTGGATTAGATCCCCATCAGTTACATGAAAAAATATTTGTGTAGTGGTACAAGCCTATAACCCCAGAGCAGGGAAGGTGGATGCAGGAGGATCTCCCAGGTGTGCTGGCCAGCCACTCTAGCTCAATCTGCATGCTTCAGGCTCAGTGAGAGACCTCAGAAAAATAAGGTGGGGCTGGGAGGTAGTGTACAGTGGTAAAGTGCTTGCCTAGCAACATATGAAGCCCTGGGTTCAAACCCTACCACCACCCCTGAAATTAGGTGAAGGGTATTGCAGGAAGATACCATTACTGATCTCTGGTGTCTACTCACACATGCATCTGTTGCAGGATATTTTAATCACATTGTGAACCCCGAGATTATAAACTGGAAAAATGTTTCTAATTGTGTTTTGGTTCAGCCTTTGATCCTAGAGTGTAGAAGGAAATATTAAAATAATTGATATATATATATATTTATTAGGATGGCAGAGCTATCCCTTAACCCACTACTTATGAATAAACACACACAGACACTTGTTGGATTTTAGTAAGCCTTATGCCTGGGACTGCACAATTTTAACCCTCTCAGCTAACCTTCTGCTTCCCCAGATAAAACCCATAGATACTTGCACGTTCCATGCCCATGCTCCATGTCATGTAGAGTTCCCTTCCATCTAACCCATGGCATCTGCTCTCTTTCTTCTCCTCTCTCTCAGACTCCTGTCCTCTTCTCTCCTTTCCTCCCAAGCCCTCCAAACTTCACCCCTCCTCTCTCCCTTGCCTAGCCCAGGCTATAGGTTGCTTTATTCAACCAATCAGAGATGACTTAGTGGGTGAGGTCACACAGCATCATGTTTGCTCACATACATCATATACAATAAGGGGGGAGGCAAACAATTAATATTTGAATATAAGCCTTTCAGATCATCCTAACACTAGAGCTTTTTGTTTGCTGTAAACAAGTGCTTGTGGTGTGGTTCAGCCCTAGCACACACCTTTAATCCAAGAGCTAAATAAAGTCAAACTTAGGTCAAGAGGCAGAGAGCAAGGAACCAGCTGACAGGGAGTGAACATAAGTAAACAGAAAGGAGGGATATTGAGCTGAAGGGTTTCTATGAAAGCGTAGAGGAGGAGAAAGGGCTTTTTCCTTCTGGGATGTCAGCTGAGTAGGAAAGTCAGTTGGGTGAGCTAGCAGACACACACACACACACACACACACACACACACACACACATCCACATCTGTGTGTGTGTGCCATGCCTGCATACTCCGTGGGTAGACCAGAAGTCAATATTGGATGTCTTGCTCAATTGTTCACCTTATTTTTTGAGACAGGGTCTCTCACTGAATCTTGAGCTCACTGATTCAGTTGCCTTGGCTGGCCAGGGAGCCCCAGAGATCCTTCCATCTGCCTCTCCATGCTGGTATTATAATTTCATGTTACCAAGCCCAGTATTTAATTTTTAATACTATTCCTTGACCTGACTTATCTTACTAACTCCAACCCTGAGATACAAAGTCTCTATCTGGAACCCTGTGAGCACATTACATTCAGTATCTCTTTAGGCTGTGTCTGTGCATCACTGCCTTTCTGCCATTGTCTTCCAGACTTTTCAATGTTATTTTCAATAAAACTTTATGAACTTTTATCATATCTCAGATCTAGCATTTCTACCACAGAGATATCCCTAGAACTGGTATGGTACTTTCTTCTTTTTTGTGAATTTCACATCATGCACCCTGATCCCATTCATCTCTTACCTCCCCTCAGACCTGCCCTCCACCCTTGCAACCTCTCCCAACAGGAAAAAAAAAATCTCATTGTGAAAGCTGTAGAATGGAACAGTGTGTCCCACAATATTCCCTTTTGTCCACACTTTTCTGCTTGCAAATGTTCATTACAATTACTCATTGGTCTGATACTATGCCTCTGGCTTCTGCTACTTTGTCAATATTGGAACCACACTGGGACTCCTCTCAGATATCCTGTTGTTGCCCTGTGTCATGGAGATCCTGTAGTTTTGGGTCTCTAAAACTGGCCTCTTCATGCACTCCAGCAGTTAATCCATGGGGTAGAAGTTGGGGTGGGCCAATTCAAAGCCCTGGTTCTGGGCCCAAAACCCCCGACATGCAGGGCTAGTTGTACTATGCTATCCAAGCGATGTACAGGGCTTGCTCTCCTGAGTGCTGCAGCATGTGAGGGACAGGGACAGCACTTCTGCTTTTATGACCATATCAGGGCCTGATCTCCTGTCTGCTACTGGTGGTAAGGGCAAAACAAAGGGGAGGGCATCTCTCCCTCACCAACACCACCACAAAACAGACCAAAGAAACAGCTGTCTTTCTTATACTCACATCCTTGGAACCAGCTCACCCACAACTTCCACATCCAGGGCCAGGTGTACTGTTGCTACCCAGGCAAGGTGCAGGGCCTGATCTCCCAAGTGCTGCAGCTGGCTGGGGGCAGGGTCAACTCTCCTGCTTTCATGCCTCTAGGGCCAGTTCTCCCATGAGGCCCAGGCAGGGGTGGGCCAACATAACCCTCAGACATCAACATGTCCCTGGATGTCAGCACAGACTAGGGATGTCCACCTGGCTTTTGGTGGTAATAGACCTTTGCTGCTCCACAGCCATGGACCCAGATATGGCCCCTGTTGGCAGCAGAGGCCAGGACCCCACCATGGTCCTAGGTGGCATCACTGGATACTCACATCAGGCTGTTCCTCACTACCTTCAAGTCTGCAGTTATGTCTCTCTTCATCGTGCCTACATCCTTCTCTTCCATTTCTCCACCACTTACTTGCTCCTCTTAGTGGTACCTAGGGTTTCTGAATGTCTGGGCTTGTCTCAGGAGTGGTCTCAGAAGTTCTATGCCCCACTTGTGCATTATGGCACCTGGCAGGGATCATCTCCAGCATAGTCTGATCCCCAGGCCTGTGTAGCACCAGACTGGTGTTCATCTTAGGCTAGCTCCCTGTCCAAGCCTCATGGTACCAGTCTGGTGGTTGTCTCAGGCTTGCTCTTTGCCCAGCTCTCCCAAGTGGTCATCTGTCTGGGGTCTGTGGTGCCAGGCAGGGTTCTTCTAGTCTCTGGCTTACTCGGTGGTCATCACAGGCTAGCTCTCTGTCTGGGTCCCCTGGTGCAAAACTGATGGTGGTCTCAGGGTTGCTTTTTTCAGGGAATGTAAGGCTACTATTCATTCAGATGTTCATAGGTCAGAACACTGAATATAAACATAGCTTCTCTCCTCTCTGCTACCTACTGATGCACATGTGACACAACAGCCATGTCTGCAATGCCTCCAGGAGCAGGGGCATTATACTTTCTAATCTCACTGCCACTTGCCCTGTTCAGCTTTTCTCACTCCTTACTTGGGCTGATCCAAAGTCTCTTTAAAAAAAAAAAAAAAAAAAAAAACTGTTTAATGGGCAAAGTGGGTAGGCAGGTGGGACTGGGAGGAGAGGAGGGAGAGGGCGGTGATTAGAATGTAAAATAGAAAATAAGTCAATTAATGGAAAAAAAGTTTAAGTTAGTGTATAAAGTAATTGTTTCACCATAGCACTGTGTGTGTGTGTGTGTGTGTGTGTGTGTGTGTGTGTGTGTATGTGTGTGTATGTGTGTGCATGTATGTATGCACAAAAAAGACAACCTTGGGTGTTGTTCATCAGGAGTTGTCCACTATTTTTTGATAATCTTTCACTGGCCTTGTATGTTAGGCTGACTGGCCAGTGACCCCCAGGATCTGCTTATCTTTTCTTCCCTAGTCACAGGATTACAAGCATGTGTTACTACACTAGGCTTTTAATTGTTTTTTTAAAAGTTGTTATTTTTGGGGAGTATCCTATTTAGCTTTTTATTGCTGTGATAAAACACCATGACCAAAAACAACCTGGGGCAGAAAGGATTTATTTCAGCTTCTAGCTTCTAGCTCATCACCCAGAGAAGTCAGGGCAGGAACTCAAGGCAGGATCCTGGAGGCAAGATCTGACACAGAAGCCATGGAGGAGTGTTACTTACTGGCTTGCTTCTCATGGCTTGCTCCTCCTGGTTTCTTACACCACTCAGGACTACCAGCCCAGGGGTGGCAACCCCCTCAAGTGGACTGAGCCCTTCCACATCAATCATTAGCAAAGAAAATGCCCCACAGGCCAACTAAATTGGGATATTTTCTCAACTGAGGTTCCCTCTTCTCAAAGGTCTATAGCGTGTATGAAATTGACAAAATAAGCAAGCAAGCAAGCCAGGACAGGGGAATTTACACAGACCATGACATGTATGTTGAGGGTAGGGAACAGCCAGTGGAGTCAGCGCTCTCTTTCTGGTTTTACATAGGGTATTGAACTTGGTTTGTCAGGATGCATGTCCAGCGGGTGCTTTTACCTGCATGCTGAGCCATCATGCTGGCCAATACCTGGTGTTTCCCCCGAGGGGTTCTAGGTGTCAAACTCAAGTCCTCATGCTTTCGAGGAGAGCACTTTATCAAGTGAGCCATCTCCTCGGCCCCATTATGACATTTTCATTCATATATCATATTTTGTTCTTATTTGTGTTTCTTCCCTTTTTCCTATCTCCCACCCAACTCTCATGGTTCCCTTCCTCGTGATGGTTTCCCCTTTCATGACACATATATTTATTATTATTATTATTATTATTGGTTTTTTGAGACAGAGTTTCTCTGTGTAGCCCTGGCTGTTCTGGACTCTCTTTGTAGACCAGTCTGGCCTCGAACTCACAAAGATCCCCCTCCTCCACCTCCCAAGTGCTGGGATTATAGGCATGCGCCACCACACCTGGCTCACATATATTTCATTAACTCCACCCCACCTTAGGATTTCTTCCTTTCCTTCCACAGTCCTCTTTCTACTTTTATGTGTTCCATTCACCACAGTCAGAATGGTGGCGCTGGAGAACTTCACAGATGGGTGTAAACAGTACAGTTCCACTGAATTAGGGCTGGGTAGAAGAATCCATGTACGAGCCCCATGCCAATGAGGCACCCTATTTCAAAAAGCTACATGGACATCTCTGAGGAATGACACCAGAGGTTAACCTCCATACACACACCCACACAGACCCCTAACACATACAAACAATAGTTTTTAAAAGTTAGAGGCAGGCAAGATTTAGAGAATCTGGGTTTATTGCCTCCCTTTGACGGCTATTTTGCTTTCTCAAACGAGCATCAATCCTTTTTGTGTAGTAATGTCAAACTGATTTTAAAAGTAGTGGCCCTCACCAGATGAAACTATAGTTCTTGGCCTGTATGCCAGGGCTCCAAAATCTAGTTACAAATGATATCTCAGCTTGATCTTTCTCGTGGACCCTGGCTGTAGTATACACAGGAGAGATGTCTATTGGGAGGGCTCTTGAAAAGATTCCTATGTCTTGGAGGGAGACATGGAATATATCCTTTCTATCTCTGGATATTTGGTCTGAATAGAACCTGCTTACTTTCAGCCTGACAAATTCCTCTCAACTAATCTGAGTTCTTGGGATTATGTGACATTATTAAGCACCAACCCAACCAATCCTGGGGATGGCTTTGCTTTTGGATAGATCATTACTTGAAGCAATATGTTTCTTTATTGTTTATGCCATTTCCAACCACTCTCCTATTGTTTGCAGCATGATACACCAGGAGACAGTATATGTGTATATATATATATATATATATATATATATATATATTTTGTTTTGTTTTGTTTTTTTGTTTTTTTTTTCAAGACAGGGTTCCTCTGTGTAGCCCTGGCTGTCCTGGACTCACTTTGTAGACCAGGCTGGCCTCGAATTCGCAAAGATCTGCCTGCCTCTGCCTCCCAAATGCTGGGATTAAAGGCATGTGCCACTTCGCCCAGCCAGTATTTTATTTTTTGTTGTGATATATTAAGCTTCTTGAATTCAGATAATGTACTTACCGTCTTATGCCTGTTAAGGCTTGCTTGGTACACACTGATCTCTCCAACAAAATAATTGTGAGATTAATATTTGTACATTTCTCTGAGATATAATAGGTAATATCAATCACAATATAGGAGCTTTTTGTCATCCGACAGCATTTAGAGATAACCAAGTAAAATTTGACCTGTTTAGTGATACCTAGTTCTGACCAGAAATGGGCCTCTTTGCTGCCAATCCTTGTTGATAATCCTTGTTGATAAGTATAATGTCTGTTAGGATCCTGAATACCAAGGACTGAAAGAAAAAATGAAATGACTGACCATCTGTGCTTAGAGCAGCAGTCATGCCCAGGCAGAACATTACTTCTAGCTCAGAGCCCAGGTATATGGTGCTGCGGCCACAAGTCTCCATACATATAAGTTTTATAGGTGAAAGGAAAGATAATATTGCAACTTTTCTTAGGTTCTCAGTGGGATCTGGGGCCCTTCTGAAAACTAAGAAGCACCATAACATGGTACCTAAGAAACAAAAGTAAAAACCCAAACGATACTTCCCTGTGCTGTTGTTGTAATTTGAGGAAGTCAGAAGTGGGAGACATTGAGGCAGCAAGGTTAGGTACATCAAGATCAGTATAGAGGGGAAAAGCAGGGTCCCTCATTGAATATTAGAGCTTCAAAGCTAGGTGTAGTGGTGCACGCTTTCAATCCCAGCACGCAGGAGGCAGAGGCAGCTGGATCTCTGTAAGTTAAAGGCCAGCCTGGTCTACAGAGTGAGTTCCAGGACAGCCTGAGCTACACAATGAGACTCTGTCTCCAAAACCAAACAAATGAATTCCTAGCCAGGTGTGTTGGATCTATGTGAGTTCAAGGCCAGCCTGGTCTATAGAGTAAGTTCCAGGACAGCCAGGGCTACACAGTGAAACCCTGTCTCAAACATCCAAAACAAGCAAGCAAGCAAGCAAGCAATTTCAAGATGGTGACAGCAGGGCATTAAAACAGCCAGGGGCCCTTACTAAGCTAGGAGCCCTGGTTGCATGCCTAAGAAGCTGTTCCTGCCTCTGGAATACATGACTACATCTACATGTCCTATTAATGGCCTTCCCAATTATATGTATTCCTGTAGATTGTAATGTAGTCCTCCTTCAGCTCTTTGTGAGGTACCTGGAATGTGCCAGAAACTGGATTCAGGATAAGAGCAAGCATTCATTAAATGACACTGGTGTCACAAGACTTTCTCTTCCCTTGATCCTGGGGGTCTGCTCTGAATTAGATTTCAGTGTTAAGCTGAGACAAGCAACAAGCAGAAATAAGCAGTAAGTTAACGTAGTGATGGAATACAGGGTATCTAAATGGTTTACTTTAGCTTGGTTGGTCTAGAAGAATCCACTGACACATCTGGGATGCGACTTCAACAAACAGGGGCCGGCCTGGGAAGTACAGCAGGAACTCAGGACACGGACTACATTAGCGCGACCACAGAAATGTTAAAGAAAGAAGTAATGAGAGATGGGAAGAAGCTGGCAGGCACCATCATCACCTTCAGCAAATATGACTGAAGGAGGGGGAAGCCGGGCGAGAAGGACCTTTCAGATGCCACACTTAGAAAAGTGGTGGGTGGCTCCGCGCAGAGCGAGATCAGCAGAGGTGAAGCTGCGAGGCGTGCACCTCTCATCCATCTCCCCATCGCGGCCGCGCCCAGGCCAGGTGAGCGGGTGGCCCGCCGACAACCACGAGGAGGAGCCACCTCCAGGGGCCCCGCGCGCTTCCTACTGGAGCCAACGTGGCCGGCGCGATAGGCCTCGCACGTGTCTGGCCAGAGGCCCGGGTGCAGAGGCGCGCGGGAGACTCGGGCTCGTCCTCGCGCGGTGCCGCCGGCCCCAATCCTCCTGGCGGCGGGTGCTGGTCGCGGAGTCCCGGCACGGGGCGGAAGGGGGCTGGGTCAGGAGAGGAGGGGGCGGCCGGGAGCGCGCACGGAGCCCGCGGGCGCGCGCCGGGGCGGGGGCCGCCCTCTTCCAGGCGGCGGCGGGGGCGGTGTCGCGGTTGCCCTTTTAAGCCGCGGGGCCACCGCCTCCTGCGGGTGGAGTCGGTTACAAAGGCTGCGGCCCGCCCGGCTCCCGCACGCCGGTCGGTCCGCCCGCCTGCCCGCTCGCCCGCTGGCCGGCCGAGGCATCGCGCTCCTCGCCATTTTCCAGCCGCGCTTAGACGCGGGTCGCCGAGGCGGGGAGAGGCGGAGCCGCGAGAGCGCGGCCCGGACCGGCCCCGCGGGGCGGTCGCGGCCGTGACGGCGGCTCCCGGCCCCGGCTCCTTTTTCTCACCCCTCCCGCCGGAGATGAGGGGAAGATGTCCGTGTCAGGGCTCAAGGCCGAGCTGAAGTTCCTGGCGTCCATCTTCGACAAGAACCACGAGCGATTCCGCATCGTCAGCTGGAAGCTGGACGAGCTGCACTGCCAGTTCCTGGTGCCGCCGCCGCCCCCGCCAAGCTGCCCGCATTCGCCGCCGCCGCCGCCGCCGCTCACACTCCACTGCAACATCACGGTGAGGCGCCCGGCCGCAGCCCCTCGGGGCCGGGCGGGGGCGGACTGGGACACCGCAGCCCTGGGACAAAGGGCGCCTGCCCCGGAGACCCTCGGCGTCCCGGGTGCGGCCGGTTGGCGACTGGGCCCTGGGTCCGGCCGGGAGCTCCGGACGGACGGACGGACTGCCTGGCCGGGAGAAGGCAGAGGCGCGTTACGACTTGGCGTGGGCCGGCTTCGCCCTGTTGGCCCCTCGCGGCCCCCGTCGAGTCCCGAGGTGGCCATGGCCGCCCGCTGCCGGCCTGCTCTGGGGACCGCGGCGCGTCGGTGGGCTCCGGTCAGCCACCCAGGTGGAAAGGCTCTCAAGTATATTTTAGCTACTCATTTTTTTTTCCCCACCAGGTTTCAAAACCCTCGTCCTTGCTTGTTCAACCAGTTCTCGATTATGTGTTGGTCCCTGAGGACAAATGAACACCGAAAGCATACGCATTTAAGGAAAAAGTTTAGGACGCCACCCCGGGGGATGGTGTGAACCATCGCTAAGCCCTCACCTGGCTTTGCGCTAACGCTTTTTGGAAAAAGCTCATGGAACCTTCCACGCGGCAGGTGGTGTGGCGAGTGTGCGAGCTGTCCCACCGGCGCGGAAGCCTGGGCATTACCAGGAGGGGAAGGGAGGTGCTGTCCGGGTTGCTACCCGGAAAGATCAGGTTGGATTAGAAAGCTGGAGAGACACGTGGAAAGTTATTTTGCTGTTTAAGTGAAAAGCTCGTTAGACACGTACAGCTTGGTAGAATATCGAATTGTAAGTCAACTCTTGCCCCCACCCCGTATCGAAGTGTATAATGAGGCTGCCTGTTCATTGCGGATTTGATCTCGTGCAGAATACACTTTATTACAACAGGATTTAAGGTGGTAGTTTGAATATGGCTAAGATTCCTTGTTAAGTCAGTAGACAACCCCAAATGTGGTGGGAGTTTGCAAAAGGCCTTAGCATTATGATAATTTACATTAACATAGTTACCTGACTCTACAGGAGAAGGTGGGTTAGTACTGTTAGGTATTGTTATGTCTGACAAAACAAAAAACTGATTCAATGTGCTTTAGTGAGGGGAGAAATCACTTTCTGAATATCTCTATCCTGTTGTTTGAGAACTTGGCAGACCAGTGCCTACTCGGAGAACTCAGACTTATTTGAGATTTTTAAAGAATGGTTTATTTATTTTATGTACATTGATGTTTTGTCTGCACGTGTGTCTGTGTGAGGGTGTCAGATCACTTGAAGCTGGGTTATAGAAGCTGTCACATGGGTGCTGGGAATTGAACTCTGGTCCTCTGGAAGAGCAGCCAGTGTTCCTAACTGATGAGCTCTTGGAGAGTTTTATACAACCGTGACTGCTACTTTGATGTTATGAAATCTAAAGGAAGCATCTAATTTTGAGTAGGGAGCTGTGGGACTAGCCCGTTGGTGCTACCCCTGGGCAGGTGGTCCTGTGGTGGGCCTGAGCCTTTAACACTCGGGAGACAGAGACAGGAGGATTAAGTTCCAGGACAGCCAGAGCTACACAGAGAATTACAACAACAACAATAAAATCAACCAAACAAAAAACCAGAGCAAGCTGTGGAGCCAGTAAGAAGTGCTCCTTCATGATTTCCGCTTCAGTTCCTGCTTTGAGTTCTTGCCCTGACGTATTTCAGTGATGGAATTGTGAGCTGAGAGTTGTAAGCTGAAAATACAACCCCTACATTTTTTTTCCCAAGTTGCTTTTGGTCATGATGTTTTATCACAACAGAAGAAACCCCAAGATAGGAACTGAAGGTATGCCTCAGAGAAAGCTTTGAGAGGTTAAACAGGTAAGCACATATTTGGAAGGCTGGTGTGAGAGTGTTACAAACAGAGAAAACTCCACCCGAATGAGACACTGAAGCTTGAGGAAGTTGATTTAGGAATGGACAGTTGAGTTGAAAAGCTCAGGATTGTAGGCTGGTGAAGATTTTCCAAGTATGGAAGGCAGAAAGTAATAGTATAAAGTGAGTGATGTAAGTTGACTGTCCTGAACAGTTGCAGGTTATTATTCAGGTAGAACTTGAAGGTATGACCAGAAAAGGTATAACTGATCTAAATGACAGGGTTCTAAATTTGTAGAGTGTGGGGAGCCACACCCTTATTCTGGTAAGTTGAGAAAATGTGTTTGCTTTTAGAAATCAAATTCTTTACAGTGGGGTGATATTAGAAGATGAATGAACAAGGTTTTGGTTATTTTAGTGGGTGTTGGGTGATGCTGTTGGTGTACTGGCATTTACTAACAGAAAATGCTGTTTTGTAATGTTTGGGCAGTCTGCCATGTCAAAAACTTATCTGACCTAAACTGCCAACAGCATCCCATGGAGAACCATTTTGGAGACAAATAGGTCAGAGAAAGGATAATGGTATTAGGTAGTGGCAATGGAAATGGAGGAAGATGTATACTAGTGCAGTGGTGTTCCTAGTAGTCATTTTTATGAATGAATTATAACCAGACATTATCAGATAATTACAGATTCTCAGTAGATGTGTATGTTAACTTTATTGTGGAAAACTAACAAACATACAGAGTTGAACAAAGAGACATTGTGCACCCAGCCTCAGCTATGGTAATCTTTTGGCCAATCTTACTTCATGTGTTCTCCTAGTGGATTGATTTGAAGTGTAGTCCAGTCATATAATTTTTTCTATAAAGATTTTTGTATGTGCCTATAAAATGTATACTTTTTAAAATTGAGTGTTTTGATGATCTACAGGCCCTGCTTTCTATAGGTGTAATTTGCTGAAAAGGGAAATAGCAAGGGAAAAATGTGGTAGGAATTCAAATACAAGGACCCTGTCTACTAGTTTGTGATTTGTTATTTTGTAAAAAGCTTTGGGTCATTAGTGTAATGGGCTTGACCCATTCTTTAAGGTTTCCCCTCTAGACAGCCATGTTTATTGAACACTCTACACCAGATTACCAAGCTACCAAGAAGCATCCTTGTGCACGTTCTGTAATGTTTGGCTGAATGGCATCATACTTGTGTACCAATTTATGAATTATCAGTTGCGGATACTGTGCCCATAGTTCCTCCTAACCTTCTGTATCAGCTGTTCTTCCTCTGTGGAATGTGCTCCCGACTCCTGCCTTGTATCCTGTCTCAGGGTCTGCCTATTCCATGGTTATTTGTCCCTCAAGACTTTCTGGGTTGCAGAAAGTTCTTGCACAGTTCATGGCAACATTTCCCCTTCCTCCCTTTAGTTCTTGTTATTTCTGCTTTATGCTTTCTCACGTTCTCTTATAAGTCTGTTTATCTTCAAGTTAGTTTTTAATGGTGGCAGAAGAATATTATGTAATTATAATTTTGTGCCTTGTATTTTCTCCCCATTCATACTTGTTTTATTGACTATATTATATGGTCACTGTTGTAGTTATATTTTGTTGGAAGAGACTCCTTACCTTGAAAGATAGCTGGTAAGAATTTATCAGAAAGAATGAGAACATCAGAAAGTGTCATGAGTAGTAAACAAATGCTTTTGAAAGGTCACTGAGGACTTGCTAGCAAATCTGTAATTTGGCTACATATGAAGACTAGTGCCAGAAATCAAAACTAAGATAGACGTGCTTTCCTTTCTAGGCTAAGGAAATTGGACTGTTATTTTTTCCCCATCCTGTTTTATAAATTTGTCTTGCTCTCGAATATGGACCTCAAGGAGTCTTCATTCCTTGTTTTCTGTGGACTCGTGAAAGATTATCTGCTATATAAACTTACACGCTGTTCTTTTCATTTCAGTAAACAGGCCTGGTGGCCAGTTAATATTCACCAACATCCAGTTGTCATAATCACACTCCAGAGCAAAGCAGCTTACTTTTAATAACTTGTATGGCCATTTTGTGAACTAATATATGGCTTTCTTTTAGTCCTTCAAAAATGCTTAAGCGCCGGGGTAGCCTTTAATCCCAGCACTCAGGAGGCAGAGGCAGGTAGATCTCCATGAGTTCAAGGGCAGCCTGATATACAAAGTGAGTCCAGGACAGCATAGGCTACACAGAGAAACCTGTGTCGAAACGCCACCCCCCCCCCCAGGAAAAAAGCTTAAGCTGAGAGGCTGGAGATATGGCTCAGCAGTTAACAGCACTGGCTGCTCTTCCAGGGGTCCTGAGTTCAATTCCCAGCAACCACATGGTGGCTCACAAGCATCTATAGTAATGGAATCTGATGCCCTCTTCTGCAGACAGAGCATGAATAAATAACTTTTAAAAATGCTTAAACTGTCAGTTCCACTACTCCTTTTTGGGGAGTAAAAGGATGTTGAGACAGGATCTCCCTATATTGCCTTGGCTGGCTTAAGACTGGCTTGAAACCAAGCTGGCCCTGAAACTTCATACCTACCTTCAGAGTGCTGGGATCATAGACCACCATGATGTTTGGTTTCATTCCTTCTTGTGTGGACTTGTTAGAGTGTGCATCACCCCCATGTGTGCATGTGGGTACATGTGTTTGTAGGTACAGGTAGAGGTCAGAAGTCAGCTTTGAGTGGTATTTTTTAGGAGCCATCCGCTTTTTTTTTTTTTTTTTTTTTTTTTGAGACAAGGTTTTTCATTGACCTGGGACTCATCAATTGGGTTAGGTGACTAGCCAGCAGGCTCCAGGCACCTATCTGTCATTACCACCTTGGTGCTTGGCGTAATAGAGTGTGCCACTATGCCTGGCTTTTTTTTTTTTTTTTTTAAACTTGGATTCCGAAGTCAAGCTCAGGGTTCATGCTTGCATAGCAAACAGTTTATACAGTCTGAGCCATCTTCCCAGTCTGTGTACTTTAATTTTGTGTACACAAAGATATATGTATGAGAAGGCCAAAGGTTAACCTCCAGTATTTATACTTAGGAATTGTATACCTTGTGTTTTTAAATTTTTTGTTTTTATGTAGGTGTGTGTACATGTTCATGTGTGTGGGTAGGCACCAGCCATGGTGTGTGTGTGTGTATAGGTCATACGACAATCTTCACTATTGGTTCTTGCCTTCTGCCTTTTTTGAGGCAAGGTCTCATTTTGCTGTTGCATTATGTACACTAGGATAGCTGGTCAGCTTTCAGGAGTATTCTCCTGTTTCTGCCTCCCATTTTGCCAGAGATATCCTGGACTTGGAATATATAAACATGTGCTACCTGAGTTTTGGGGGTCTAAACTCAGGTGATTAGATGTGCATGACAAACAGAGCTGAGCCATCTTCTTGGTCGTATACCTTTGTTTGTTTTTCAAGACAGGGTTTCTCTGTGTAACAGAGCCCTGTGGCTGTCCTGGACTCACTTTGTAGACCAAGGTGGCCTCCATCACACAGAGATCTGCTTGTTGGGATTACTGGTGTGAGGCACCATACTCGGCTACTGTTTTTTTTTTGTTTGTTTGTTTGTTTGTTTTTTAAAGAGTTTTTCACTGTTGTGGGGCTGGATAATTAGCCTCAGTAGCTGTGTAGTAAGCCCACATTGTCTCTGTCTCTCCAGTACTGGATTATATGAATGTACCACCACATCGGGCTTTTTGTGCATTCTGAGAGTCAAATTCAGGTTCTCATGTGTTCATTGCAAACTCTACCAACTGAGCTCTCCATCCCTCTCAGTCCTCTTCCACCTCTTTTTTGAGACTCTTATGTGGTTCAGGCTGGCCTTGAACTTGCTTTTTAAATGAAACTCTTGATCCTCTTGTCTCCCCTCTGTGTGTGCTTCACCACATACTCTGTAGAATGTGTAGACTTGTGGTAGCAAATTGCTGTTTTAGTGTTTAAAAAAAAAACTCCCACAGGAAATATAAATTGGAATAAAATTGAAACTTTATTCTTTATATTACTTGCACACATAAATTGTTTCTTCATGAATGATTGCCAGGCAAGTTTTGATGAAATACTTTTTGTTTAGCTAGTTTCTATTCATTGTTACTAAAATCCTCTCCTTCAACAGCAAACTAGTAAATTAATAAATGTTAGCCTTGAATCTGGGAGGGAGAGGTTTAGACATTACTTAATATTTAGGATCTTGAATAATTTCTTTTATTGTCTCTCCATAAAACAGTCCCTTTTTGCCCTGGAATGTTATTGGAAAGCTTCTTGTCACAGTAATGTACAATACTGAACAAATGGGAACGTGATGACCTTTATTTTAAAAAGACTTGGAGCTGGATAGCTCAGTGGTAGAGTACTCCACCTTGCCTAGCACATGCAAGGCCTTGTATTCAAGACCCAACTACAAAGAAAGGAAGGAATTAAATTATTTGCTTTATAACATCTTTTCATGGGAACTAAGGCTTCATGTTTTGTTTTTGTAGTCCTTATACTTATAAAAAGTAGTTCAGCCCAAGTTGTACAAAGGAAATAATGAACAGAATGACTACAGAACCTAAGAACCTTTGTTCAGCGTGTTTTCTCGTGACAGATTACCTTTCCACATTGAATTCATGGAGAAGCTATTGGGACTATCAGAGCTGCCGTGTTAAGATCTTACATGGCACTTTCAAACCAGACAGTCACTGTTTTCATTTATTTGACCAGTTAATAATACAGGGTCAGATTCCTTGTGGTTATCTCTCCTCCATCTCCATGTGCGGTTTCTTGAGAGAAATGGGATTATGAAGAGGCTTGAGTTTCCTTTTTATGAATGATAGTATGCCTTAGTGGGTGTTTTTGTTTGTTTGTTTGGTGGTGTCTGCAGGGTGGGCTGTTAAACTCACATCTGGAAAGGGGTAGTATTAGATACTAAGTGTCAGCTAGTTGAGGGATGGGGCTGAGATGGAATGAAATAGACCCTGTCAAATGCAAAACATTACAGGAGAGAAACAGAACAAGGCTTCCCCCACCCCCAAAGCTTTTGTAATAGTGGTCTCTGACAGCTTCTAAAGATAGTTATGAAAAACAGTGACTAATCAGAACTACTGAAATCATCCAGGGCATTTGCAACCTATTTGATTCAGATCGTTTTTGTTATTTTATCTGCCTCAATTCACTTAGATATTCTGAGTAGCTGTAATTTGTTGTCTACCTTGGGTATTTTTTTTTTTTTTTTGGTTTTTTCGAGACAAGGTTTCTCTGTGTAGCTCTGGCTGTCCTGGACTCGCTTTGTAGATCAGGCTGGCCTCGAACTCACAGAGATCCGCCTGCCTCTGCCTCCCGAGTGCTGGGATTAAAGGCGTGCGCCACCACCGCCCGGCTACCTTGGGTATTTAAGCACCTTTTAGAATTAGTTTATTTTTTGTGCATTGGTGTTTTGCCAGCATGTATCTCTGTATGAGGGTGTCAGATCTTGGAGTTACAGACAGTTGTGAGCTGCCATGTGGGTGCTGGGAATTGAACCTGGGTCCTCCAGAAGAGCAGCTAGTGTTCTTAACCGCTGAGCTGTCTCTCCAGCCCCCATTAAGCAACTTTTAGAACACGATGCTGAGTTTGTGCTGAAAGTTGTTTCCAGTGATGGTGGTAGGTATTTTGTAATACGGAAAACAAAACGTTGTTGTGAGAATTGTAGTACTCAGAGAAGCAAAACGAAGCAACAAAACCTCTCTAATTCTACCACTCACTTTACAAATTTTGGTTTAGTATCTTTCTGGTCATCTTCTATTTTATGCTTTTTTTTGGAGACTAGGTCTCTCTAGGTAGCCCTAGAATTCTGTGTAGACCAGGCTGACCTCAAATTCACAGAGATTCTCTGCCTTTGTGTCTTGAATTTTGGGGTTAAAGGTATATGCCACCACATCTGGCTACCATTTTGAAAAATAATTAACAAGATTGTTTTGTTTGTTTGTTTTTTGAGATAAGGTTTCTCTATGTAGCCCTGGCTGTCCTGGACTCACTTTGTAGACCAGGCTGGCCTTGAACTCACAGAGATCCACCTGTCTTTACCTTCCAAGTGCTGGGATTAAAGGCATGCGCCACCACACCGGGCAATTACAGACAGCTGTGAACTGCCGTGTGGGTGCTGGGATTTGAACCTGGGTCCTTTGGAAGAACACCCAGTGCTCTTAACTGGTGAGCCAGCTCTCCAACCCTGAGATTGTTTTGTAATGTTCTCACTGAGCAGTGTTGTGGATCTGTGTCCTGAGGTCCTTTTCTAGTGTCTCTAGTTTTGCTCTTCTGTAGAATGACAAAACATCCAGTGAATCCTGTCTCCTAATGTGCAGGTGGTGACTGCTTCTGTTTTCCTCCCCTATTTTAAGTAACGCTCTGAGCATCAGTGAGGGAATCCTTGCGTATATAAGAAATGTCCTTGGAAATGTTCCTAGAGATGGTTGCTTTTATTTTTTGCTGCTGATTTGGTTTCTGAAGGTAGAACAAATTGTATTGTACTGTGAATAAACTTTACCTTCCAGCTACCAGCTCTATCAGATTGGTAAAAATGTTAGCATTGTGTGATGGATGAACATCACCATAGTCATGGCAGGAAGTATAGTTACCTACAGCCCTCTGGGAAAAAGTTTGACTTCATGAAGTCTCCCAGTGATTTCTCTGTATTACCAAGAATTATATTTGTGACCCTAGTTGTCACAGAGTGAGACTTTAGTCTAAGGGAAGATCCAGATCTTCATGGCTTCTACTACCTGACAGCTCATCAGTGGGAACGGTTAGAATGTGTTCTGGCTAGTTTTATGTTAGCTTGACACAGGCTAGAGTCATCTGAGGAGGCAACCTCAGTTAAGCAAATACCTCTCTAAGATTGGGCTGCAGGCAGTCCTATAGGGCATTTTCATCGTGATTGATTGGGAAGGGCCCAGCCCATTGTGGGTGTTGCCATCCCTGGGCTGGTGGCCCTGGGTTCTATAAGGAAGCAGACTGAGGAAGCCAGTAAGCAGCACCCTCTATGTCCTCTGCATCAGCTCCCACTCTCAAGTTCCTGCCCTGTTTGAGTTCCTGCCTTGGCTTCCTTTAGTGAACTGTGACTCAGTATATGTAATCCAAATAAATGCTTCCTCCCCAAGTTGCTTTTGGTCATGGTGTTTTACCACAGCAGTAGTAACCCTGAGGCTTTGTGTCAAGGAAGGGAGGTAGCAAAACCAGCCCCAATAGAACATGTAGGTTAATGGAGAATGGAGAAAAAGGGGTGTTTTTTCCAGGGAGGAAAGGCTAGGGGATTTGGCAGGAGAGAAGTTGGAAAGCAGCAGTTCTCAATATTTGTGGAGTCAGGACTCTTTAAGTATATGGCAGGCTTATGGAAATTTCATCTTTATCAGTTATACCTTTGATATTAATCATTAGAAATTAAAACAACCTCCAGTGCAAGAGGAAGCTCTTAGCCCTCATATGGCTGCTGAACTGAAGGGGGCTGATATGTAGGGCACCCCATACCTGAGGAGCAGGCTAGGTGGGAGAAGGGGAAGAGGATGGGAGAGTGGGACTGGGAGGGGTGGAGGGAGGGGACTGTGATGGAGATGTAAATTGACATAATAAATAAACATTAAAAAAGAAATTAAAACAAATATCTAAAACATTAACAATAAAACGGACTTATGCTTCAAGTTTCTTTGATGTTTGTTCTGTCATTTGCATCTGTACTTGTTTTTTAAAAATGTATTTATGGGGCTGGAGAGATGGTTTAGTGGTTATAAGTGCATTGGCTGCTCTTCCAAAGGACCCAGGTTCAAATCCCAGCACCCACCTGGCAGTTCGCAGCTGTCCTTAATTGCTGGGTTGTGGTGGCGCAAGCCTTTAATCCCAGCATGAGGGAGGCAGAGGCAGGCAGATCTCTGTGAGTTCAAGGCCAGCCTGGTCCACAAAGTGAGTCCAAGACAACCAAGGATACACAGAGAAACTATCTTGAAAAACTTTAAAAAAAATTACTGTATTCTATGTATATGTTTTGTCTGTCTGTCTGTGTACCATGTGCATGCCTGGTGTGTATGGAGGCCAGAAGAGACTGTTATATCTACTGGAACTAGAGTTAGAGATGGTTATGAACCACCATGTGTATATGCTAAGAATTGAACCTGGGTCCTCTGAAGGGCAGTCTTGCTCTTAACCCCTGAGCTACCTCTCCAGCCCAGTTGTTTGATGCTTTAATTGAAGTATTATGAGCAAACCAATTTCAGATATCTGGTTGGAAAAAGGAATGTTTTAATAGCAATAGCCACTTTAGGTAATTAGGTCTCCATGCCACTTAGTGCTGGGAACTGAACCTGGGACCTCAAGCATGCTAGGCAAGTGTTTATACCACTGAGCTGTTTCCCACCTTGTGAATGTGTGTGTGTGTGTGTGTGTGTGTGTGTGTGTGTGTGTGTGAGATAGTTTACAAAAAGTTGATCTTTTTCCTGCATGGCATAGCACCATGTATTGGTCACCAGGAAATACTTGGTTGACATACCTTGTAAACATTGATAAGTTTCACTACCCAACATCAAAGGGCCTATCTTACCACCAGTCTAGTCTCATCAGAATACACTCACACTTATGAGTGTGAATGTTTCAAAGATTGAATGTTTTTCTCTAAAGTTTGACTTTTATTACTGGTGAAATGTACTGTCCTTTGTTTTGGAAATGACAGACTGTCTCTTATTTTTGCAAAAACATCTTCCAAAAACCCAGGTCGGAATAAGCATTATACAGTCATCTTTTCAAGCCAAGGTGATGTCTGTTCATGTCAGTTCACCTCAGGTCAGTCACACACACCTACTCTGAAGTGTCCTACAGGGGTGCTCATAAACTCCCTATTTTATTACTATAACATCGAAAAGGCGTATACGATGTAATGAACGTACTTCTTATATTTTTGGTTGTGAGCCTAGCCTTTAACGGCTGAGCCATCTCTCTAGCCCGTAATGAACGTACTTCTGTGGTTTGATCACAGACCTTCTGAAGAGAAACCCGATCTTTTCACAACTTTGTCCATTTCAACCCTCGCAGTTGCAAGACTCTAGCCAACCCATGTCAGGACCTTCACTGGTGTGAAGGGAGCACCTTCCTGAAGTGTACATTAGTGAGAGTTGAGTAGAGAGGACTACCAGCATTTTAGTCCTTTGTACCCAAGGCTCTAAGGCCTTTGAGGAACATTGAGATGAGTGCTTAGGCTTGCTACCTAGCCCACCTTTTTATGTACAGGATTTAAATACAAACTCTCAGCCAGGCCTGGTGGGGCGTGCCTTTAATCCCAGCACTTGGGAGGCAGAGGCAGCCAGATCTCTGAGTTCAAGTCCAGGTCACCCAGGGCTGTTACACAGAGAAACCCTGTCTAGAAAAACAAAAAAGAAAAAACTATTTAGCAGCTAGTATCTACCAATATTGTCTTTTCCCAGATTCCTAGTTTAAAAAAAAAGTGTAAAGGGACAGACAAAAAAAAAAAAAAAAAAGCCTGTTAGTGGGTAAAAGCACGTAATGTTTCCTTAATAAACTCACTTAAAAAAAAACCCTAACACATTCATGTTTTTAAAACATGAATGTATTAGTACCTTTTCTCAGTAGTACTTTGTATGATAGGATATTGGAATTTTATCATGTTTGACTAGCAATAGATGTATTTCTCTGAAACAAACTTAGAAACTTACTTATTTTACTTAGTTTATCTTAATGTGTATAGGTAGGTGTTCTGCCTGCATGTATGTATATCTGTGCCTATGTGTGCAGTGCCTGAAAAGGCCAGGAGAGGGCATCATATCCCCGAGAACTGGACTTCCAGGTCTTTATGAGCACTGAATCTGCATCCCCTGTTAGAGCAGTTTTCTTTGCTGCCCTTAGAACTTAAAAAATATATATATGGTGGGGCTGCAGATACAGCTCAGTGGAGCACTGACTGCTCTTCCAGAAGACCTGGGTTCAATTCCTAGCACCCACAAGGCAGCTCACAACTGTCTGAAACTCCAGTTCCAGGGGATGTATCCTCACGCATACATACTTGTGGGCAAAACACCAATGCACATAAAAAAGTAATAAATAATAAAAAATATGTATGGTTATTTGTTTGCTTGCATGAGCTCTGCGTGTGCAGGAGCCTGTAGCTGCCGGAAGAAGTGTTGGGTTCCCTGGAATTGGAGTTAGGGCTGGGTGTAAGCTGCCATATGGGTGCTGAGACCTGAACCTGCTCCTCTGCAAGAGCAGTGAGTGCTCTTTACCCACTTAGCCAGGTCTTCAGCCTCCTAAATTTAGAATCTTTAAACAACAAATGTTACTCTCAGTTCTGTGGATCAGTCTGTGCACCATTCATTCTCCTTGTATTTAGAAGGGAGTGACTATGTGTAAGGAAGGGAATTTTTACAAAAGCATGAATACCAAGAAGTGAGAGTTAATTGGGGCTGTTTTAGAAGCTTCCTGGCAGAGTGTGTGAGAATACCATTGATAAGGTCTATGAATAAACATTATAACCCATGTGTATTAGGAGAAAGGCTAACTCAGAAGCCCACCTCTGTGGTAGGTGAAATCTGAATAAGGATTGTGGCAGCCCTGTGCTGCTGGTCACTCTAGCACCTGCTGCATTTACAAAGCAATCTTTAAGGACTGCTGATGCAATTACGTGTAGAGCATGGATCTAGCCATGGCTTTATGTTTGATCCTCTGATCCCCAGAAACAAAACAGATAGAAGAAACTATCGCCATCAAGAAAAGGATTAGGCAAGTTCAGATGAATGTAATCTCATTTTAATATGTCTGTTCTTTATGAAATTATGTTCTGAAGCCAGCCAGTAATCCTAGCACTTAGGAGGCCGAGGTAAGAGGATATGCAAATTGTAGTCTACATATTGAGACCCTGTCCCAAAAAACAAAAGGAAAAAAAAAAAAGCAAAGAAATAAATTCTTTTGAGACAGGGTTTCTCTGTGTAATAGTCCTGGCTGCCCTGGACTCACTCTGTAGACCAGGCTGGCCTCAAACTCACAGAGATCCGCCTGCCTCTGCCTCTCGAGTGCTGGGGTTAAAGGTGTGGTGGTGCCACCATACCCGGCTCAATGGTGGAGGAAAAAGAAAACCTTGAAAAGGCCAGAGCACTGTGAGTAGAGGGTCTTGCAAAATAGTGTTTAGCATATGTGAAGATTTGGAGGCATGTGTTCCTTGGATTTATTTGTAAAATTCAGAGCTAGGTATCTAGATAAAATTTAAAAATATAGCATTATTAAAAGGCAAAAGGTACTGTTTAAAATCTATTGACTGAATTTAATTAATTAATTAATTAATTTTGGTGTTTCAAGACAGAGTCTCACTGTGTAGTCTTGGCTGTAGTGAACTCACTTTGTAGACCAGGCTGGCCTTGAACTCTCAGAGATCCACCTGCCTCTGCCTCTCTAGTGCCAGTATTAAAGGTGTGGGCCACCATGCCCAACCATTACAGACAGCTGTGAACATCCATGTGGGTTCTGGGGTTTGAAGCTGGGTCCTTTGGAAGAGCAGCCAGTACTCTTAACTGCTGTGCCATCTCTCCAGCCCTAGTCATGAGGTTTTAAATGCATCTCTGGGTTGGTCTGTTTGTAAATGTGTTTCACCTAGCTGTCTCTATAACAGGAATCTTACCCATCTTCTTCACCAATATGGTTTGTGGACTCTGATGACCCAAATCTGACATCAGTTCTGGAACGCTTAGAAGATACTAAGAACAGCAATTCGGTAAGGAGTTGAACCAATCTTTTCCCCTTTTCCTTCTCATGGTCTTATACATAGAAATTAAGTATTAAGAGGTAATATGATAAAAGTTTACTCCATTTACTTCCTTTTCCTGCTATTTTCCATCCTTTCTTAGATCATAACACAAGTTGTTACAGCATGTTTAATAATTATAATTTTAGCAAGGTTAGAGGCTACAGCTTTTGAAGTCCATCTTCCTCTTTCTACATGCACAGACTATATTTACATTAGGAATTGAGGTTCTCTTTTTTTTTCCTTCATTCTATCATTAAACAAAGCAGACATTTTTGATAGACTGTTGGGTAAGGTAAGAAAGGACAAAGGAGAAAGAAAGGCCCGTTTAGATGTGAAAGGAGGTAACAATAGGATAGCATAAGTATTAGTGTTAGGGAATTCCTTTGCTGATTGAGGGCCCACAAGTCTGCCATAAAAGCCAAATTTATTGAAGAAAGGTTTGTTTGTTTGTTTGTTTGTTTGTTGATACATAGTAGTCCCCTTGTCCACATATTCTAAGACTCCCAGTAGAGGCCTAGATCTGTGGGTCACTCTGAGCTCTTTATAGACATGTTTTCTTTGATACATTACACACTAGGAGATTAATAGTAACTAGTAAAGTAGACCAATGACAACGGGCTCCATGTTAAATAACTTTAAAACTTTACGTCCAGTTGGTATGTGTAGACCTTGATTAACCCTGGAAAACTGAGTGCTTATCTGGAGTAAAGGGGGACTGCAGTGTAAAGAGATGTGTCTTTCTGGGCTGGAGACATGGCTCAGGAATTTAGAGGGACTGAGGTCAGTTCCCAGCACCCAAGTTTGGCAGCTTACAGCTGCCTGTAACTTAAGCTCCTGGGATATGACATTTTGTAGTCTCCATAGGCACTGTACTCAGGGGCACAAACACACACAAAATTAAAAATCTAGATCTTGTAAAAAGGATCCTTTCATTTTTTTATTATTAACAATGTTCATTATTGATTGTAAACTCCTAAGAACCCAT
>CAJQZJ010026844.1:2723803-2743476 GCA_907164525.1 Lophiomys imhausi
CACACACACACACACACACACACACACACACACACACACACACACACACCCTCTTCAGTCCATTTAATGTAACTTGAATATATATGTTTTTCAATACTGGCCATGTGATGTTGGTTAACCAATTGGTGTACTGTTCTGTGGAAGGATTTTTTTCTCCTACTGTTCCATAGTCCTTTGTGGAGGCCCCATGAGAGTCCCCCTTGTATGTTAACATTTCTAGTGGTGTCCTTCGTGTCCAGGTCTTATCTAGGCAGTCATGATGCTGAGACTTCACGGTGCAGTTTCTGGAACATTTCTGGGAGACCAAGATCTCACAGCAGACTCCTTTCCTTCCTCTAGCTCTTAGAATCTCACTGCCCCTTATTCTGCTGCTCCCTGAGCCTTAGATGCAGGAGTCTATTGTAGGCATATCAGTTGGAGCTGGTCACTGCTGCATGTGTTCTTTGAATTTTGATGGGCTGTGGTCTTCTGTAATGGTCTCAAACAGTTGCATTAAAGTGTATTTGAAGACAGATTCTCTGGGATATGTTCTGAAATTAACATTTCAAAAATGCTTTTCACCTTTGGCTCACTCAGACTTGTATTTGGGACCTTGGGACTGCTGGGGTAGCTATGTTCTCTTTGTTTTTGAGAAGATACCAAAAATAATCTGCTTTAGTAATGAAGAAAAGGGTGAACAATAATAATTTTGGGAACTGCTTGCTTTTCTCATTTTGTCCCAAGGAAAGGAATAATAAGTGTTTAGAGAGATTCAGTTTTAAAATAAGCTTAAGTTTATGCTGTATGAAACTGCTCAAGCTTTTTCCAGCTCACTGATTGTGAAGAGCTACGTGCTCTGTGATAATGAGTTTTTTCTTAAGACTTGTGCTCTCAGAGCGTCTAAGAACAGAGGCCTTGAGACTGCCGGGATCCTGGTTGGTCTGATTTGATCCTAGTTTCTTGATATTTTAGATATTCTGGGTCCCAAACTAAACCCACCTTTATCAATAAAGATACATTTCCATATTGAAAGCTAGCAGACTTTGCTCTGGTGGGAGAATTCATCTACTACTATATATGAAAATCCTTCCTAAAATCCCACTTCAGTCCTTTGTGAATGAGTAGTAAGCTGTGCCTTGTGAAAAGTATTCCTCAGTAGATAGACTGGTTCTTTGGACATTTTCAGTGTTACAAAGTGTCTATTTTTTTGTAATATACCTGGCTATTTAAAAATGTAAGGCAGGTGAATTTATAGAAAGATGAAGGCTTTTCAGGTTAAAAGAGTAGATAGATTAAAGAAAATTTGGAGCATTATTATAAGCGAAGCCTTTGGCCATATACGTTACATACATATGTATATATACATGTATACATAGCTACATAATTTAACATTTTAAATTAGGTTATCTTTAGTTTTTTAAATGTCTTATATATTTGATTGCCTCTGCTTATTCTTAAGACATCTGCTACATTGGATTGACTTAAAATTAAATCCTTTAATTTTAATAAGCTCTGCTCATGGGACTGCAGTGACAGTGATTAATAAACCCAGCTTCCTGCTGTGTTCTGTGTAGGGTTGGCACATTCTTTCTCTGTTTCAGAATGGGACAACTGAAGAAGTAACTTCAGAAGAGGAGGAAGAAGAGGAGATGGCTGAAGTAGGTATTTATGTAAAATAATATTTTGTGAATATCTTAAAGTTTTCTTCATTTAATTTTTATTCATTTGTGTGTGGGGCTGTTTGTGCTATGTCATGCATGTAGAGGTCAGAGGGGCTGCGTTGGGGAGTCCATTCTCCCACCTCTTGGCTCAAGGATTGCACTCAAGTCATTAAGCTTGGCTAAGTTCCCTTTACTGACTGAGCCATCCTTCTTTCTGGCTCACATGTCATGACTATCTCAGTGTTTGGACATTTTAGTGACTCTTTAATCTTCTTTTTTTTCCTTTGGTTTTTCGAGACAGGGTTTCTCTGTGTAACATCCTTGACTCCCCTGAACTCACTTTGTAGACCAGGCTATCCTTGAACTCACAGAGATCCCCTGCCTCTGCCTCCCGAGTGCTGGGATTAAAGGCGTGTGCTCCACCAAGCCTGGCTTTTATATTACTTCTTAAAGTAATATTAATGTTAAATAACAAAAGTACCTTGTATTTCAAATAGAATACTTTCTATAACTTTTTATACTTTCTAAACCCTGGCTTTGCTTCTAGTTAACAATGCCTTTGAACAAATTGTTTTATCTGAGGGCAGTAAAAACTTGTTTACATTTAATAATAGTAGTTAGCTTATAATTTGGTTATTTTAAAGAAGAACTACTAAGTTTAAAGTTTTGTGTTTATAACTGGGAAGATAGCTCAGTCAGTAAAGCTGTGCAAGTATGAGTACCTGAGTTCAGATTTCCAGCACTCACGTTTAAAAAAAAAGAAACTGGGTGCTACAACTTGTACCTGTAACTCCAGCTCTGGGGTGCTGGAGTACATGACTGGATAGAAAAGGCAGAGTTAGAGACAAACATTTTTGTTTGATAAGGTTGTTGATCAGGATATCATGAGCAGAGAATGGTATGCTGTGAATATTATTTTAGAAATATGATGAGGTATAGTTAGGATTTGCTGATTAAAATTCAGGTGAAGTATACGGATGGAAATGACTCAGTTGTAGGAGGGGGAGATACAGATCAAGGGGACATTCATTGAAATTCTGAAGAAATCAAATATAGAATAGGAGAGAAGGCTTCATAACATGAAGCCCTGCATGGAATCTAATTAAGAACAAAATGTAATAGACTGAAGGAGACCCAATGAGTTTGTTTTGTACTGAAGGTGGTCATTAGCCTGCAATCCAATTTGCATGAACAATGGAGGTAGTGAATAAAAACTCCCTCAGAGATGATGATAATTGAAGCTTAGGGTAGTACGTTACGTGAGAAAGTTAAGCTCAGAAAGGTTGGGCATAGATGTGTGTTTGTGTGTGTGTGTGTGTGTGGGTGTGAGTGTGGGTGTGTGCAGGTGATGTGGGAAAAGAGAATAGGATGGGAAGATGTTGTTCTACAGGCATTTTTCAAATTCTTTTTCTAAAACTTTGCCCTAAAGTTCTAAAAACAAAAAACTCAAAGCCCTTTTAGCATTTCCTGTTTCAGTTCTTATTCTGATAGCATGGAGATTTTGTATATTCCATGTTTTTCATTTCTGGGTTTTTATTGAGAGAAAAAAAAGTCATGCTGGCTGTGTCTGTAGCTTGGTTGGTAAAGTGCTTGCCTAAGCATGCACAAGGTCTTGGCCTTGATCGCCAAGTGCTGTATAAACTGAGTGTGGTAGCATTTGCCTGTAATCCTAGCATCAGGAGGTGTAAAGATAGGGGTATCTAGATCCGGGTCGTCCTCAGCTACATAGGGAATTTGAGCCAGCCTGGGCTATATAAGACCTTGTCTCAAAAAAACAAAAACAAAAAAAAAAAGAATTAAGCTGGTTTTTTTAGTTTGTTTTTTTTGTTTTTTTTGTTTGTTTTTTGTTTTTTTGAGACAGGGTTTCTCTGTATATCTCTGGCTGCCCTGGACTCACTTTGTAGACCAGGCTTGGCCTCAAACTCACAGAGATCCACCTGCCTCTGCCTCCCAAGTGCTGGGATTAAAGGTGTGTGCCACCACCGCCTGGCTTTTTTTTAGTATTTTAATGACCCCATAATGGATGATCCATTGAATAAACTTATTTTTTGGTGGTTTTTTTGTATATGTCGATTTTGTTTTTATAATTATGAAATGGGTATAGCTATGCCTAAATTAGTATTCATATTTCTTGGAATAAAACTCTAAAGTCAGGTTTCTAGAACAAAGTATGAATAACTAAAGTTCTTAACACCTGTCACTAAACTGCTTGTAAAGTTCCTTATTATAATAGATTTTTAAAAAATGTTTGATAATAGTCACAACTTTATGAAACTATAAAATCTGCTGTACTCAATTCAGCTTTTCTATAGAACATTAGGTATTAAGGAGAGAATGTCTGAATGCAGTGCGGGGCTTTCCCCCTCCTCATAGAATGGATGCATCCTTTCTTTCTTTCTTGTTCCATTAAAATTTTTTCTTTTTATTCCATTAATTTTTTTTTCTGACATAAGGAACTAGTGAAGAAGAGAAACCTCAGTGAGCCCTTTTTTCTCTTTGTAGGACATAGAAGACTTGGACCATTATGAGATGAAGGAAGAAGAGCCTATTAATGGGAAAAAATCAGAAGACGAAGGGATTGAAAAAGAAAATTTGGCAATACTGGAGAAAATCAGGAAGACTCAAAGACAAGACCATTTAAATGTAAGTGTGATAAATACCTATTATCTAGACTCTGTGGTCAAGTAAGTACAATAATAGCTAGGATACCAATCTCAGCTGCCTTTTGTTTCCATGCTTGTCTTAGAGATGGATTCAGTCATCTGTTAGGCTGCTTCTCCTGATTGTTGACAGCCACTCTGTACCCTGTTCATCTGTTCTTCACATCTTGGAAACATATGCTGTTACCTCTGCATAGTGACCCTGTGATGGTCAGTTTTAATGGTCAGCATGACAGAAGCTAGAACTAATGTGGGAAGAGAGTCTCAGTTAGGGATCATCTACAATGGATTGGCCTGTGCACATGTCTGCCAAGGAACTGTCTTACTCAGTGATGCAGGAAGACTCAGTCTACTGTGGGCGGCACCATTCCCTAAGTAGGGAGTCTCAAACTCTGTAGAGTAGAGAAGACAAAAGCTGAACCACAAACAAGCAAGTGGGTGAGCATGTACGTGTTCATTTCTCTCTACTGTTGACTGTGCATGTGGTATGATAATCTATTTGACGTTTTTCCCTTGACTTCTCCATAGTAATAGACTGTGACCTGGAATTGTAGGCTGAAATAAACTTTCCCTAAGTTGTTTTTTTGTCAGGGTATTTTTATCATAGAAATAGAAACGAACCTAGAAGAACCCCTGTTTATATCCATCCTATTGCTGTTGATCCTTTACTTACTTCCCTTACATAGGCTCTGTATGTTCTGATTCAGCTTCCTATAAAATATTGCTCAGACTCTTGTCTTCCCATAAATCTGACCTCTGTCTTTTGTGCCCCAACCAACCCAAAAGTAACTTTTCTCTTTGGATTTACTTAGCCCTGCACATCACCCCTACAGAGTCTCACTATGTAGCTCTAGCTACCCTGGAACTCTATGTAGACCAGGCTGGCCTTCAATTCAGAGATCTGCCTGCCTCTACCTCCAAAGTGCTAGGATTAAAAGTATGTACCACCATGCCAAGTAATTTAACATGTTTTTTCTGAGAGGCAACATAGCAGTTCTTACACTGGTAAGATGAATAGTTTGGTGACAAACATGCTTGTGTGGCGTCAGATAGCAAACACGGTTGTATGTCTTCCAATTGTCAACTTTAAAATGTAGGCAGACAGTATATTCCTTTTGGATGACTCGTGAAAAAAAATGGGGTAGAGGGGTAGGGGGGGTGTTGTCTAGCTAGGCGAGGTATGCAGTGGTAGTCTGGTTATCTGACACTACTACTAAGAACAGCTTATTAACTCCATGAAGTCAGGCCAGCTGCTTTGTCTTGGGCAAACACAGTGAATGAGTTGTAACAAGTAAATTATTATCTTTCCTTCATTCATATTTAATATACTAATTTAATTGGCAAGTTTTTTTATTGCAAAGAACTTTAATTAAGCTCATGTCTTGAATATTAAATTAAGTTTATAGTGCCTGAACTAATACTTTACTTGCTGTGTCTTATGATGGACTCCAGTTTGTATGCTTTGTAGTTAGAACAGCTACAAATGATTGGATACTCTGGCATAATAAGTATAAGGCTAGGAGCCTGTAATACCTTCCCATTTAATCTAAATAGAATCTTCATAGCTGTTATAGATGTAGAAATTAGGACTTAAAGCCAGTCAAGGGCTGTAAGGTGACTCTGGTTGAAGTGGATGTCTCCCAAGCAGTGTTGGGATTGCTGTTTGGATCCCTAGAGTGAATGCTGGGTGTTTGTGGTGACCAGCCTATGTATTTCCACTACTCAGAAGGTGGAAACAGGATCCCCCGAGGAAGCTGGCTGATTAAACGAGATTGTGGTTCAATTAAGAGACCCTACCTCAGTGAATAAGGTGGAAAGCAACCAAGGATGTTGATTCACTATTCACATCAGCCTTGGGCCTGTATATGCATGAATACACATGTACACTTGCACTTACACAGGTACACAGGTGTACCTACAGGTTTGCAAATACACATGTATATTACACGTACATACATTGAAAAAAAAAAAAACCTGAGGGCTAGAGAGATGGCTCAGTGGTTAAGAGCACTGGCTGCTCTTTCAAAGGACCCAGGTTCAAATCCCATCACCCACATGGCAGTTCACAGCTGTCTAATTGCTGGGCGTGGTGGCGCATGCCTTTAATCCCAGCACTTAGGAGGCAGAGGCAGGTGGATCTCTGTGAGTTCAAGGCCAGCCTGGTCTGCAAAGTGGGTCCAGGACAGTCAAGGATATACAGAGAAACCTGTCTCCAAAAACCTAAAAAAAAAAAAAAAACTAACTAGTTCAAGGTCACATATCTAGGAAATAGATCTTTGTAAAACTTTTTAACTCAGAGTAGTACATCAACCTTTAAGATTTTTAAGAAAAATATTTTGTTATGTGTGCATGGGGAAGTGGGTGCCTGCCACAGCACACACGTGGAGCTCAGAGGACAACTTGTGGGTGTCAGTTCTCTCCTTCTACCATGTGAATTCAGGGGATCAAACTGAGACCATCAGACTTGGTAACAAACGCCTTTACCTACTGAGCTATCTTGGTCCACAGTCACTAATTTTACATAATGAAAAGATAGTTGCATTCATCTTCATCTTTGTCCCAGTGCTATGAAGAAAAACCACACTGTATGAAGATAATGTGTTTTCTTAAGATATAGCTAGACCTTGAGTGTAACTTCTTGTCTAATTAACGGAAAGAACCCTGTTTCAGTTAGTGCTGAAATGTTGTGGTGAGGGTCTTCTCAGGTGTGTAGAAGGTGTTGTTTGGAACAGAGTTATACTGAGTTACAGAGTCTGTGGTGTTCTGGACAAACTGAGGCCTCCCCTCATGATATAAACAAGCTAGACATGCCTTAAGGGTTCTGTTTTTCTTGACACTTCATAATCCTTTATTCATTTATGCTTCTTGACTTCTGAGTGGTAGTCATTTTTACAACGTCACTCTAAAGTTTTACATGGGGCTTTGATACCTTAAGCCTTTAATTACTCATTGTTTCAGGGCGCAGTGTCTGGGTCGGTGCAAGCATCAGATAGGCTCATGAAGGAGCTCAGGGACGTCTACAGATCACAGAGCTACAAGGCAGGTGAGGCCCTGACCCTGCCGCTGCTGTTATCATGTCCTTTGCTTTCCTTCTGGGGAGTGATGGGGTGCTGTTATCATGTCCTTTGCTTTCCTTCTGGGGAGTAATTGGGGTGGGGGACCATTTGGCCTACACCATCTTTGTACTCACTGTTTTTCTGTTAGATCATGATGGGCTTAGACACTCAGTTTAGTGGCATTTCCTGTAGTATAGGTAGACAGAGTTGGAAATTTTTATTGACTTTATTTTAGAGATGTGAAACTCAGCTTTCACGGAGTTCTAAAAGATATAAGAAATAAAATGGGTTGTGTTTGTTTTTCTGTTTTTTGAGACAGGTTTTCTCTGTGTAACAGCCCTGGCTGTCCTGGACTCACTTTGTAGACCAGGCTGGTCTCCAAATCTCAGAGATCCGCCCGCCTCTGCCTCCTGAGTGCTGGGAGTAAAGGTGTGCCCCACCACCGCCAGCTGAGTTTATCTTTTGTACTTAAAAAATTTGTTTATACCATAAATTTTTTTGCCTTCTTCCTGCTGGAGATATGTTATGATTTTTATTTTCTGGCAAAAGCATGAATAATACTACTTTTTAAAATAAGTAAAATTAATGTACTTTGTTGTACAAGGAAAATTTATTGAATTTATTTTCATAGTTTTATTTTGAAACAAAACTTAACATAAGAGTGGTATTCTTTCCAGATTGATGGATTTTACTCATTTCATAATTCCATGAAAAATTACTCCTTTTTAGGGCTGCAGCTCATTGTTAGAACACTTGCCCAGTTGACATGGGGGCCTGGGATTCAATCTTCAGTAGCAGAAAATTAAAAAAAAAATTTTTTTATCCAGTAAGATTTGAGTATTTAGAGCCTGAGGGAAAAATTTATTCCTGTAGTGTTATTTTTATTGTTTATTTCTAAACAAGAAATAACCAGTTTAGGAATTATTGGTTCAATTATTTTGTATTCACTTGAAAAGTTAGTGTAGAGTTGTTTAAAAGATTGACATTAAGGGCTGGAGAGTGGTTAAGAGTACTTCATGCTTTTGGAGAGGACCACAGTTCAGTTCCCAGCACCCTTGTCACATGACTCACAGCTGCTCCGATCTGCAGGTCTGCGGCATCTCAGACCTTATGGCTTCCACAAACATGCATATGAGTAGTTCATATGTAAAATAATACAAATAATAAAAAATACACTTACATGTATGCTCTAAAAAGAGTGACAGTAAAAAAACATTTCATAAAGGTGAAGATTAAAGTAGTATATAGAAGAGGATTCCATTTTCTTAGAAGTATCTATAAACATAGAACTATTACTTGCATAATGTGTGTTTTTCAGTGAAAGTGAGTACTAAGCAGTTTTTTAAAGATTCATTGCAGTAGCTTTTAGTTTATAGCTTTAATTATTTTAATATTGAAATGTTGCTGTTACTCACTATTTAGTATATACATGTACTTGCACTAGAGTAATACATAATCAAGTGAAGAGTAGCCAGTGTGTCTATGTCTCCACAGGGATTTATTCAGTGGAACTAATAAATGACAGCTTATATGACTGGCATGTCAAACTACACAAGTAAGTACCTTTTATGCTAACCTACTTCTTACACTAAATGTTGAGTTTTCTTTCTTTTTTGCCTCATCAGTTTCATACTTTTTATATTATGGCATTTACTAGGACACTACTACTCTAGAAGTAGTTGTTAAATTATTGAAGCTTACTGGGTAAAAAAGAGGAGGGGGAATAATAGAGGTATGTGATCTGTTTTGAGAAGTTATGAAATTGTGACAATTTACAAAATATATTCAGATAACATGAAACTGATACTGTTTATGTTTGAGGTAAGGAGATTTAAGCAGTATATATAGAAGAGTTAAAAAATGTTTTTATAGTGATTTACTTTACATGGTTTTATTGGTAAATTTCCTTAAACTTCCTGTTAAAAGTTATAATTTTAGGAAAGCATATCATCAAAACGTTTTTGAGTTGTTTAAAAAATTATGTGTGTTGGTCATGGTGGCACACACCTTTAATCCCACCACTGGGGAGGGAGAGGCAGGCAGATCACTGTGAGTTCAAGGCCAGCCTCGTCTACAAAGCAAGTCCATGACAGCCAGGGCTGTTACACAGAGAAAGCCTGTCTCAAAAAACAAAAACAAAACAAAAATGTGTATCCAACTTTTGTTCTTTGTTAATTTCAAATTCTCTTTGTTCTCAAATGAGCCTGTAGCCCATAGTGATCCATCTTTTTTTTTTTTTTCTGGGACTGGAGCGTGACAGAACTTGTGTTTGGAGCTTCGTCTGGGGCTGTGCTGCTCCTTGGGGCTGGTCCATTTGTTGCTTAGAGAGAAAGGCCTTCTAGCCTTGCTTGAGCGGTTTTTGTCTTGTTATCTGTAGGGTTGACTCTGACAGTCCTTTGCACAGTGATCTGCAGATCTTAAAAGAAAAAGAAGGAATAGAATACATTCTGCTTAACTTCTCTTTTAAGGTAAGAGCATTGTAACGGGATTCCGTGTTCTTCTAATGGGAATGTGTATGTGGCTCATCATAAAGTAGAAGATGTTCATACCTTGGCTGACCTGGAACTTGTTACCTTTTTTATTTTTGATCTTTTTACTGTTTTTTTTATTTTGTGAATTTTATGTCATGCACCCTGTTCCCACTGATCTTCCACCTCCCTTTAACCTTTCCCAACAGAAAAAAAAAAATCTCATTGTGGAAGCTGTAGTGTATCTTAGTGGTCCCACAATATTCCCTTTTGTCCACAATTTTTTGCTTGCAAATGTTCATTATAATGACTCTTTGGTCTGGTATGGGGCCTGGCTTCTGCTGCATTGTCAGTACTGGAACCTCACTGGGACTCCTCTCAGGTATGCTGTTGCTGCCCTATGTCATGGAGATCTGTAGTTTCAGGTCTGTAGAACTGGCTTCTTCATGCACTCCAGCAGTTCATCCGTGGGGTATATGTTGGGGTGGGTCAACTCAAAGCCCTGGTTCTGGGCCTACAACTCCCACATCCAGGGCTACTGTGCTACCCAGTTAAGGTTCAGGACCTGCTCTCCCAAGTGCTGCAGCAAGTAAAGGGCTGGGCCAGCTCTCCTGCTCTCATGACTCCATCAGGGCCAATTCTCCTGCCTGCTACCTATGGTGAGGGCAAAAGAGAGTGGAGGAGATCTCTCTCTCACCAACACCACCACCAAGCAGACAAAAGACAGGGCTGGCTCTCCCACAAATCACACCCTTGGGGCCAGCTCACCCACAACCCCCACATTCAGGGCCAGCTCTACTGTGCTGCCCAGGCAAGATGCCAGACCTGGTCTCTAGAGTGCTGCAGCATGTGAGGGGCAGGGACTACTCTCCTGCTCTTGTGATCCCATCAGGGCCAGATCTCCTGTCTGCCACTGGTGGTGAGGGCAGATGGGAGGGGAGGGGACCTCTCCCTCGCCAACACCACCACAAAGCAAACAAAAGGCAGGACTGGCTCTCCAACACTCACATCCTTGGGGCCAGCTCACCTATAACTCCCACATCCAGACCCAGGCAGGGTTCTTCTAGTCTCTGGCTTGCTTCCTCTCCTGGGAGCCCATCAGGTGCTTCCCTGGTGGTTGTCACAGGCTAGCTCTCTGACTGGGCCCCCTGATGCAAGACTGATTGTGGTCTCCAACTTGCTTTTTTCAGGGACTGTTAGGCCACTATTTATTCAGATGTTCATAGGTCAGAAAAGTGATTGTAGACATAGAATTTCTCCTCTCTGCCACCTGCTGATGCACATGTGCCACAGTAGCCACATCTGCAGTGCCTTTATGGTTAGGGAGGACTTTCTATCTTAACGCAGAGTTATGCTTGCCTCTAACCCCAGAGTACTGGGATTAAATATTGAAACTGAGCCTGGATAGTTCAAGAGTTGTAGAGGCACATACTCCACAAGAGATTAGTACTTAGACAGCAGGAAACATGCACGAGGATGTGCAGAGCAACATTGTCTGTCATAATCCCAAACTGGAAATAACCCAGTTATAGTAAAGTGAAGAATATGGTATCCATAAGATAGATATATTTGACAAGATAGGTTAGTCTTATATATAGTGTTAAGTAGAAGAAATTAGACTTGACTCCTAGCTGTTTTGTTTAGTTCCATTTATATGGGGTTCAACAATTTGTAAAAACTAGTATTGTATAGGGTATGCATTGTCAATGCAGGTTATTGAAAATTAGTCCTTTTAAGTGAAACGTTCTTATGCATTATAATGGTCTTTAGCCACAAGACGTACATATTTCTGTTGTGCTAAGTTTCCATGGGACAGAGGACCCTAGTACAATTAGGAAAAACATTTCTAGAAAGACTTTATTTAGGTAAGCACTGAGAAAAGAAAGCTCAAAAACACTGAAATAGGGGTTCGTACCTGGGCAACAGAACCAGAAAGCAAAGGTGTAATCATTGTATGTATTAGGGCAAGGAGTTGCCAAGTGGCAAAGGACATTTGTGGGTTTCCTGCTTGCAGACGGTTTACTGAGTAGAGTGTTGGTCATGTAGGCATCCTTTTTACAATAATTTCTAAAGGTTTCCCTGTATATTTATGTTCCTTTCTGAATGTGTATTATACTTAGTAGTTTTGAAGATGTTAAAAAAGAATAGTAATGGGCTTTACTGGGCATGGTGGACACTTTTAATCCCAGCACTGGGGAGGCAGAGGCAGGTGGATCAAAGCCAGCCTGGTCTACAGAGTGAGTCCACATCACCCAGGGCTCTTAAACAGAGAACTCCTGTCTTGAAAAACAAAACAAAAAAGTGATTTAATGTATAATATGGTAAAATCTAATGATTGAAAATCTCAACTAGATTGAGGTGTTTTGAGGATTTATGTTGAAGTGATTCAGGGTTTCTCTTTACCCTGTTCTTCTGAGTTGAAGAAGAGGAGTGGCGCAGCAGTTGTCTTGCAGTTACAGTGTTTGTCCACAATAGTTTACCCAAGTGGCTTTGAATTGTCTCATGCTGCTTAAGGCTGTGGATTTACACTCCTTTTTGGGGATAAGTGAGCTGGCTGTCAGACTTTGGAGAACTTTGTAGGCTTTGGAGAAGGTCTACTACAGTCTCTGGGAGCTGCCCTTTGTATTGTAAACCAGTGACTGGGTTTTTTTGTTTTTGTTTTTAATCAAGGGCATAGTTGGTCTGTTCAGCTTCCTGTTTTGTCTTAAACGGTTATCACCCTTTCACCAGCATTGGTTGATAGTACATAGTCGACCTCTAGTAGACTAGTTGTAGGGTTTTACTTTAATCTTATCAAGAAATGACACAGAGCTTGTGTTTTGGTGATGGTCATACAGGTGATAGGTAGATTTAAGATGTTGTGAAAGAAGAAAGCAAAGGCATTAAAGAATATTTTCTTTTTTTCTTTTGGTGGTTTTTCAAGACAGGGTTTCTCTGTATAACAAACTCTGGCTGTCCTGGACTCACTTTGTAGACCAGGCTGGCCTTGAACTCACAGAGATCTGCCTGCCTCTGCCTCCCTAGTGCTGGGATTAAAGGCATATGCCACCATGCCCAGCAATTACAGCAGCTGTGAACTGCCATGTGGGTGCTGGGATTTGAACCTGGGTCCTTTGGAAGAACAGCCAGTGCTCTTAACCACTGAGCTATACTTAGAATTTGTAAAAATCTTTATTAGTTGAGTCCCAGAGCACAGTTTATGGAGAGTCTCTAAGCTCTAAAATAGAATTACTTTCTGAAAAATTTTAAACTGCAGGTAGTTCACAATCAGTCAAAAGTGATTTTGTCGTTATTCATTTGAGCTCATGTATTTAAAAATCTATTCTAATAATAGTTTTGTTCTTCCAAGCTTTGCACCCCATGCTTTCATCATACTGTTAAATTATAGATGAATTTAAAAGTAAACTGTTGTCAAGTTGGCATTCGGTATGGGCAGGTGTCTTTTTCTAACTTGCAGTAGAAATCTAAAGTGATCCATTTTAGCCAGTAGAAACGAGCCTCCTCTGCCAGGCGGATTGAATTTTCATAATATTTATGTTCCTAGGAATCTTGTGAGCGGGCAGTGGTAAGTTACTAAAAGTATGCTAAGTGATTTTCTACTTTTGTTTTCTTGGAAATAATTGGATGAAATATATTTGTTCCTATCTTGCCTCAAAATGAGTTTTTTTTTTTTTTAATTCATGTTGTTTGAACATAAAAATTGGACGTAATTTCTCCTGGACTTCCTTGGCCTGTCTTCATCAGGAGCAGGAAGCCATTTCCCCCTCCAGCTGCTGTGGGAAGTTAGGTAGGGACAGCTTTTCTGACTAATGTTTAACACTCTTGGCTGCTGTAGCTACTGTCTGTGTGATATCAGATGACTGAAGCTCCACCTTTTTAGGGCTGGAGAGGGGTCAGAGATTCTCCTGTCCGAGTCTCAGTGCTGGGAGCACAGGCATGTGCCGACATCCGTGGCTTTCTTCTTTGGTCCTGAGGCTAGACCTCAGGTCCTTGTGCTTGCACAGCCATCTCCTCCACACCACTTCTGACTTTGAAGCAGCTTCTCTGTCATATTGGATGTCACTGCTGCTACTTGGGCTTAAATCTGTCAGACTCTGGGTGCTTTTCTACTTGTCTTGCTTGTTTTATATCCCCTTCTCTTTGGATTTTCTCAGGACTCCCATTTCCAGCCTTTTAGCTTAGTGGTTCTATGTTTTCTTACTCATCTGGTATATATCTTTGAATTGTCAAACTACAGTTTTCATTTTTTTGGTCTTGTAATCTCATAGTCTTTGAGCAGTGGTTCTCAACCTCCCTAATCCTGTGACCCTTTAATACAGTTCCTTGTGTTGTAGTGACCACCGACTATAAAATTATTTTTGTTGCTACTTCATAACTGTAATTTTGCTACTGTTACGAATCATAATGTAAATATCTGATATACAGGATCTCTGTTAGATGATCAAAGGGGGTCGTGACCCACATGTTGAGAACCACTGCCTTAGAACATTTGTGTTCATGTTCTCAATACATGCATTTACATTCTATACTTAGTTCAGTCAAATTTATTTATTCTCCCAGATTGTATGATCTTTTTAATGCCTAAAAAATATTGTTGAGTATTTCTTTCTTTTATGACTTTGTAGATGGGAAAACACATCTGTTTTTTTTTTTTTTTCCTTTGAGACAAGGTCTTGTTATGAAACACAGACTGGTCTCAAACTTACCCTTTTGTCCTGTTTCCTGTTGCTTGGGCTACAGGTATGTGCTGCTTTGCCTGGCTTTAATTGCAGTTCTGAGGAGTATAGGTTTTTAGGATGGCAAGTTGCTAACTCCTTTCAGCACCTTGAAGACACTTTTGTCATCATTTAAGATTCTAGTCTTTCCTGAAAGTGCTTACAGTGGCCAACCTTGAGAAGTCTTTGAAAAATTCCCACCAAGTTTTCCTGCCCCATTCTCTCTTCTAAGACTCAAACATATTCGATAAATCTTGTGTGGTTATTTCTTGCATTTCCCACCTCTTCTACCTGCTTTGGTCTCTCCTAACTTCATTCTGGATGTTGGAGATGCATTTTCCTATTTATCGAGTCTCTTCTCTGCAGTTTGATGACATATTCTCAGTCACCCATTAGGTCATTAGTTCTTGCTGCCATTGCTCCGGATCCCAGAATTCTGTGGTTCTGTTGTAGTGATGTGCAGCTCTGCCTCAGTTTGGTTTCATCTTCGCTTCCTTCCAGTTGTTCAGCAGTTAACTCTACCTGCCTGTTGGCTTTGTGGCTTTGCTGCTCTGCTTCTGTCTTCTCATTGTGTTGTCCTTACATCTGAATCTTAATAATGATAGACACCGTGCTTGAAAGATTACAGAGGAAGTTTACAGTAATGTGCTCTTCCCTAAAAGGGATTAACATTTGCCCTGCTGGGGCCACAGACGGTGGGGGATATCCAGAGACTCACTGATGGAGAGAGCTGAAGCCAGACTTGACTCCCTGCGAGGGCAGCTGGCTGTTGGTCCCCTCAGGGCCCAGCCTAACGTGCAGAAGGCCTTCAGGCCTCTCTTTGTGGTACAATTCCAGCTTTTGCGTCCCTAGCCACTAATCTGCATTCTGCTCTTTGGTAACCTCTTCCATTCCTCTTCTTTAGTGGAAAGAAAAGGTCTCTCCCAGGCCTGTCCCCACTGTGCTGCTTAGCGTGCTTTGTGAGTTTCTGCAGCTCTGTTCTGTCCTGACCTAAGTCTCATATTTGATGGTTTGTTGTTGGTGTTGTTTGTGTTTGTTTCTTTTCTTTTTTTTTTTTTTTTGGTTTTTCAAGACAGGGTTTCTCTGAATATCTCTGGCTGTCCTGGACTCACTTTGTAGACCAGGCTGGCCTCGAACTCACAAAGATCCGCCTGCCTCTGCCTCCCAAGTGCTGGGATTAAAGGCGTGCGCCACCACCGCCCGGCTGTGTTTGTTTCTTGTTTCTCATCTTTCTCTTGGAACTAATTTCACTTTTATGACTTTTATATTACCAGGTAATAAGAGGATACATTTCTTTATTGATTATTTGAAAACTTTCTAAATAATGCAAAATTAAAAATGATGTTCCTTTTGTTTGTTTGTTTCTTTTCTTTTTTTTTAAGACAAGGTTTCTCTGTGTGAATACCTGGACTCACGCTGTAGACCAGGCTGGCCTCGAACTCACAGAGATCCACCTGCCCCTGCCTCCTGAGTTCTGGGATTAAAGGTGTACACCACCACACCCTGCTAAAAATGATGTTCTTAAAATTGATTAAACTTATGATTTTCTAGGATAATTTTCCATTTGATCCTCCATTTGTCCGAGTGGTGTTACCTGTTCTCTCAGGAGGGTAAGTTTATGTATTTTCTTTTTTGTGATGTTATGTTAGAGTCCTTTACAGAGCTAGCTGGACCCTGGGAGGTCAGGATTGCTGGACTTCTGCCAGAGGATTCTGTGTCAAGTTGACAGAGCCTGAGATTTACATTTCTAAGAAATTCTCAAATGAAACTGATAGCACTGGCTTGGGGTCCACATTCAGAACCACTGGTACAGATTAGTTATTTATAAGTGGATATCTTTCTCTTCAGAGTATTATACTTCATACTGCTAGCCTAGAAAAAAGCAGATTTTTTTCATTAATTAGTTTATTTTACATCCTAATCACAGCCCCACTCCATCTTCTCCTTCCAGTCCCACCCTCCCCCCATTCCCTCCATACACACCCCCCACCCCTTACCAACCCACTCTGACACATCAGAATTGCATGTGGACTAAATGTTTCCTCTGCCACTGAGCCGACAAGTCAGCTGTGCTAGGGAAACATGATCCAGAGGGAGGCGACAGAGTCCAAGTCAGTTGTTAGGGGATCTACTTGATCATTAACTTCATCATTAACCAGTCCATTAACTTCATGTTTAGGGGGCCTAGGACCAGTCCATGCATGTTCTGTGATTGGTAGTTGAGTCTCTGTGAGCCCCCTGGGCCCAGGTTAATTAGGTATGTAGGTCTTCTTGTGGTGTACTTGACTACCCCAATCCCTCAGTCCTTCCCCTAACTCTTCCACGAGACTCCCTGAGTTCCACCTAATGTTTGGCTGTGGGTCTCTGTATCTGTTTCCATTGTCTGCTGGATAAAGCCTCTCAGATAACAGTTAGGTTAGGTTCCTGTCTACGAGGATAACAGGATAACATTAATAGTGTCAAGGATTGTCTCTCTCCCATGAGGTGATTGTCTCTCTCAAGGTGAGCCAGTCATTGGTTGGCCATTCCCTCAATCTCTGTTCCATCTTTTATCCCAGCATGTCTTGTAGACAGGACAGATTTTGGGTCATGAGTTTTGGGGTGGGTTGGTGTCCCCCTTCCTCCACTGGAAGTCCTGCTTGGCTTCCAGATGTGGTCACTTCAATCTCAGCATCTCCCATAAGTATATATCTTAATGGAGTTTATTTATAAATGTTGACCCTTAAGAAATGGGTTTTAACTGAATTGTTTGCCTGTAATCCCAACCTGTCAGAAACTGATGCAGGATTGTGAGTTCTAGGCCAGTCTTGACTATACAGTGGGTCTGAGCCTGCCAGAGAGATATTACCTTCCTTCCACCCATCCATCCATCCATCCATCCATCCAATCTATCTATCTATATCTGGATGTTAGGTAATATAATAAATAGCAAGATCCTGTCTTTAAAAAAAGTGTTTTTCAAATTTAAGCCATGCTTGAGGATTTCAGGAAAGTCATAGTTACTGTGTTTGTCACAGACCTGTGATGCCAAGTGCCGTCACACTGATAATCAGGTAACTTGAGGCAACTGTGGAGCTGATCTCATCATAAATAGTTCTTAACTTTACATAGTTGACTGGTGAGTCTCATACAGTTAGCTGTACTGAATTTTGTATTGCTTCTTTTTGTAGTTAGGATGCTATGGGAGGCATGGAAAACATCAACTTAATTATGAAATGTTATGTAATCCCCTATATAGGAATCATTAAACTACTGTACAGAGGAGGAGAAATGGCTCAGTTGCTTAGAGTAGTTGTTTCTCTTCCAAAGGACCCAACTCCTAAAGATAGACTTCAGATCTTCTCAGGAGTAGCCTCTTGTAATATACATATATATGTGCAAAACAAATACAACTGTAAATGCTATGTTTTTGAGATCATATCCTGCTAAGATTTTTCAGTGTAGTCAAAATATGAGTGAGCTGACGTTGGGATGTAGATTGCTGCAGAACTGGCCATGTGCCTGTAAAGCTCAGCTGAACAAAAGCTATGTTCTAAGCAAATGCTCTAAATGTGTTCCTGATGTGCTGAGCTGTTCATGTCCACAATACAACAATACAACACAATCCTTTAAAAGATGACCGAGGTGACATTGCAGCCTGATCCTTTGACACATCTCCCAGAAAGTTTGTGGTATATTAACAGGCGTTTTGGACAGCAGGCTCAATGATATTCTTTCCAAAGGGACTTATTGGAGACTTGATGTGATTTTCCACAAAGACACTAAATCATACCTCCTATATCCTATATTTTTTTGTTTTCCATAAAAGTGCTAAATAACTTCTCTTAACCCCCCACCTCCTTGGCATCTCAGAAGATGGCATCCTCCGGTTTGCTGTTGGGAGGTATTGTTCTGTCTGAAACCCAGAGTTCTGAGTGATGCTCAGCAAGGCTGAGGTAATCCCTTAGGGATCGTGTTGCTGCTTTTGGCAAGCTGTTACAGTTCTCATCACAACTATATTAGGATGATTGAAGATCACAAGCTAAGAGAGCATGAACAAAGATGTTTAGAATTGTGAAGTTTCATTTTGTTCTCTTTAAATGTTCCCTTCATGCTTCTGAATCAGACAGTGAAGGTAGTTTTTCTACCATAAAACCTCATAGTTATTTTGAAGGAGAATATTAGATAACCTAGCCAAATATTTATGTACACAAAATAAACAGGGTAGAAATATGGTGAATTTTAAACTTTTGTATCTCTTGTTCAAAACACCTGCCCTTTCCTAGCCACGCACAGCAACACTGAACTTTCTCACAGTTTAGTGTGGCTGTAACAAGTTGTATAACAAGTCTTTTTTTCTCTGGAGAGGAGAAAATTCACATATTTAACTGTGAATATTGGATTCATCTGTCAGTAACTGGTATAGGAAAAGGGAAATAACAATTTAAAAAATGTTCTAGGAGTGGAAGAGATGGCTCAGTTGATAAAATGCTTGCTGAGAAACTAGGACCTGAGTTCAGATCACGAGAACTCACATAAAATCTGGGTATGATGGCTTAACATTGGGGAAGTGGGGCAAGGAGAATCCTTGAAGCTGGCTGGCTAGCCAGTCTACCAAATTGGTGAGACTCTTATCTTAAACAACATGGTGGATAGCTGAGGTTACCTCTGGCCTTCATAGTGTACATAACAGACACACACACACACACCGTTCATACAGTAAAGAAAGGACAAAGCATCTAGAGTGATGGATCTGTTACAAACACTGCAGGATGGTAGTGTGGTGCTAGTGAAGACTCTGCTATACGACCAAGCGACAGAAACCTCAGTGATAGAGAGGCAACAAGACTGGAAAGAGGAAATGTGAAAGCTCAATGAAGGCAAAATCCAAATGGCTTGGTTTTCCTAGTTCAATTACTAAGTAAAGAGGAAAAAATTACTGGCAGACTTAAAATTTCTGAAGTACATCTAAAACACAACTTTCAAGTTCAAAATCAGATGACAGCTTTAAATTTTGTAGGAGTTTATAGAAATGGAGGCATTTTAGGGGGTGTGCAGGCTCTCCTGTGCAGTTTCAACAAACAGCTAAAGACTCAGACTGTAGCACATGCAGCTGTGTGTATCTCTGTCAGCAGGTCCTCAGCCTTGCAGCAGG
>CAJQZJ010026844.1:2745353-2808706 GCA_907164525.1 Lophiomys imhausi
TTAGGTATTCACTAAATCTAACTTATATTAACCTATCAGCCCCTTCACGTTTATTTCATTTTATTTGGGTTTCTTGTTTTAGAAAAGTATAGGTAGAAAACATAGGTGTGTACTCACTATAGTCACTTAACCCGACTTGGTCTCTCATAGTCACAGACATGTTTAGAGTCTGAGCTTATTAGTGTTGTTATTATTGTTAGTGACACACTAAGACTCCTGTCTGTACTTTGAGGTTTTTGCAAATGGAGACTATGTTAGCATCATTAACTTCCAGCCAGCTTGTGCATGCTGGACTCCATTCTAAACTAAATCATTTACCTTTTCAACCCTTTAATAACCTAAGAGAAATGTTCTGTTTTCATTTTATAGATGAGGAAACTGAGGCACACAAGGTCTGATAACTCCTAAGGCTATCAGGTGAAAACAAGGGTTTCAGCCAGGCAGGCATAGTCTGTGTACATATTCACTGAATTATTGGCCAGATTTCCATACTCTGCTAGAAGGATCCTTCCAGGTGGGATTGTAGCTACTCATAGGTATTCATGATGTTTGTTTTTTGATTTTTTTTTCAAGATTTTTTTTGTTTATTTTACATTACAATCCCCATCCCCCTCCTTCCCCTTCTCCCAGTCTCACCCTCCCACCCTCTTCTCCCATAACCCTCCCCCTCTACCAGTACCAGCCCACTCTGGCACATCAAACCGCATCAGGACTAAGTGCCTTGTCTTCCTTCAAGGCAAGATAAGGCAGCTATGCTAGGAAAATGAGTTCCAGAGGGAGGCAACATCATCTAAGTCTGGGATAGACCCCATTCCAATTGTTAGGGAGGACCAAGCAGCCCATCAGCTTCATATATGTAATGAGCCTAGGACCAGTCCTTGCAAGCTCTTTGCTTGGTGGTTCTGTCTCTTTGAGCCCCCTTGTGTCCAAGTTAGTTGGCTCTGGGTCTTGTGGAGTCCTCATCCCTCCAGCTTCCTCAAACCTTCCCCTAACTTTTCTCAAGACTCCCTGAGTTTTTTCTAATGTTTAGCTGTGGGTCTCTGCATCTGTTTCCATTATCTGCTGGATAGGACTTGTCAGGTGGCAGTACTGTTGGGTTCTTGTCCAGATCCCACTTTCCCTCCACTTCCAACATCTATTTTATCTCCTATCAGAAACAAAGATAGCTTTAAATTTGCAGGCAAATGGATGGAACCAGAAAAGTTCATCCTGAGTGAGCTGACCCAGACCCAGAAAGATGCTCATAAGGGGATATTAGCCAATACATACAGGAGGACCAGGCTACAATCCACAAAACCAAAGAAACTAAGTATCAAGGAGGGCTGAAGGGATGATGCTGGAACCTTTTTAAGTAGGGGAGATATGATGTTTGTTTTTAAAAACCTTTGTGAGATGGGAATCATCCTGATCTGATACTTTTTGGATAATGAATGTTTTCCCTTAAGTTTTTTGTGAATTTGCATTTATTCAAGTAGTAAGATTTATACTTATACTGCACTTCAAATCATGAGAGTTTTGTTTGTTTTTGGAAAGTTAATCCACAGAAAAAGCAAAAAAAAAATTTAAAAGATCATTTTTTAAAAAAATCTTTATTTGAGATGATAGTGTTGCTTTTAACTGAGCAGCAGTTTGTTTATACTTGAACAAAATGTCATTTGTTTAAAATCCAGACATTAAGCAACTCATCAATGTTCAATAATTTATATTGAACCAACATTTATTTTTGTTTGGTTTGTTTGGTTGGTTTTGAGAGATGGTTTCTTTATGTGCAGTCCTGACTCTTCTGGAACTCATGGTATAGACCAGGCTGGCCTCAGACTCACAGAGATCCGCCAGCCTCTGCCTCCTGAGTGCTGCAATTAAAGGCATATGCCACCACTGCTGGTCCAAACCAACATTTCTTTTTTTTTTTTTTTTTTTTTTGGTTTTTCGAGACTGGGTTTCTCTGAATATCTCTGGCTGTCCTGGACTCGCTTTGTAGACCAGGCTGGCCTTGAACTCACAAAGATCCGCCTGCCTCTGCCTCCCAAGTGCTGGGATTAAAGGCGTGCGCCACCACCGCCCGGCTGCAACATTTCTTAACAGTATATGTGAATCTATATTTTTATCTTAATGTATCAACAAAATGGTTATGTAATATAATCTGAAAGCTTATTAATGATAAAATAAATGCTTCCTCATGCAAAGTTTCTAATATAGATAATTATCACAAACACCTGAAAAGGTAATTTATAATTTTGAGTACCTAGAGAAATAGGTGCTAACATGTTCTTCAATGCTTTCCTCCTGGCATATATTCATATTTGGAATTTGATGTTAAATTTTAATGTTTCTTTTTTAAATTCACATGATTTCTACTTTAAAAGAGAAAAAAAAATCAGAAGAACATAGAGCAGTGACTTTTTCCTTTCTTCTTGAGTAACTGAAAATTTGCCTGCGCACTGTGTAGACTTTCTCCTCTTGAGAGCTGTGTATCAAATGCAGTAGGGCAGGGTAATGTAAGTTCTCTAGTATTGGAATTGTGGAACACCAGTATTCTTTGCTCTGTACTATAAATCTTAGATTCTATTTCAATTGGTTTAAATTTGCATTTTTTATGTGTTGTTTTCTTAGCAAGTAAGAAAAAGTATTATGCATAAGATGCTAAGTCAGGGTGCTGAGTGCTTTTGTATATTGAAGCACATTCATACATTGCTTAAATGTAGAGATCTTTTTCAATTTTTTAATGTAAGCCATAGCCCATAACCACTAAGATAGATATGGTGACACAGCTTTTAGAATCATTTGGGACCATCATTCTGCGTGCTGGCTTTTGTTCATGGGTGACAGAAGTGTTTTATGTTGTTAGTGCATTAGAATGAAAATTCAGTGAGCTTTTAGGCTGAAATCTCACTCTTTTTCTTTTAATTAAAAAATACTGTAGCTAAGAAAGTGGAAACTTTGTACAATATAATAGAAGATTCATCTTCCTGGATTCTAAACTCTGCAAGAAGTAGTCTAAACACTAACTTTAGAAAAATACTACATAAGTCTATACTAACTTAAAGTACTACAAAATATGTCATGATGCATGCCTATATTTCTAGAAGTTGGGATATTGAGTCAGGAGGACCACAAGTTCCAGGCTAACCTGGACTATGTAGTGAGACTCTATCAAAAAAATAAAACCCTAAAGAATCATAAAAGAAAGATGGATGGTGAGAGGGCTCAGTGGGTAAGCACATTTGGCACCAAGCCAAGAGGACCTGAGCTTGACTTCCAAGTTGTTCTCTGACCTTCACATGCATACTATGGCACATGTATCTCCCCTTGCCCCCCACATACCCACAGAAATAAATGTAACAAAAAAAGAAAGGAACATGGCTGGATAGATGACTCAGCTTCTAAGAAAGATTTCTGCTCTTACTGAGAATCTGTATCAGCCATTGCACAACTGCCTCTAACTCCACTCTGTGGGCATCTGCACTCATGTGTACATATTCAACATAAAGACACATATACACACAATTAAATATAGTAAAAGTCAGTCTTTAAAGGGACAGCAGGGTGGTTCATGGGATAGAAGTGCTTGCCGTGCTGGCCTGATGTACCAAGTTCAGTTAGAGGGAAGGACAGAAATGTCTCCTGAAAGTTGTCCTCTGTTCTCCATGTGTCTACACACACACACTGATATTTTCATTCTCTCTCTCTCTCTCTCTTTCTCTCCCTCCCATCTCTCCCCCTCCCTCCCTTTCCTTCTCTCTCGCTGTGCCTGCCTGCCTGCCTGTCTGTGTCTCAACTAAGAGAAATTGCTTACATTTGGGGCTGGTGAGGTGGTTTAGTGTGCAAGTCTGACAACTTGAGTTTGAGTCCCAGAAGCCATGTAAAAGTGGAAGTAGAGAGCCACCTCCAGAATTGTCTTGTGATTGTCACTCACATGCTCACTCACACATCCACGCATACAACAGTAAATATTTTAAATAGTGTTAAAAATATGCTGTTAACTTGTGGGAGGTGCATGTATATGCAGTGGGAACAGCAATGAAGAAGGAGGGGAAGCTATATGAATAAGCTTATATCAGTATGGACGATCTTTGGAAGAACATTCAAATGCTAATAGCTATTTCTGAATAGAGGTTCTTGAAATACCAGTGGAGTCACATTAGAGATGAGATTAGAGTTTTATGGTCTTCATGCTGGGTGTGGTGGCGCACACCTTTAATTGCCGCACTTGGGAGGCAGAGGCAGGTGGATCTCTGTGAGTTTGAGGCCAGCCTTGTCTACAAAGTGAGTCCAGGACAGCCAGAAATACACAAAGAAACCCTGTCTCAAAAACACCAAAAAAAAAAAAAGAATTTTGTGTTCTTCAAGTTTCTTTTTGCCATATATTTATTACTTTAGAATATTTTAGATATTTATATTTGATCTTAGTCAAAAAGTAAGATATATTTTAATGATGTTATCAGTTATTGGTTCGAAGTAATTGAATGTGCTTGCCTTCTAAAAAGCTGAGTTAACTAACAAATTTACATATATGCTGGAAAACAGAGTTTCTCTCAGCAGCCATGATTGAGGTCAGGTTGGATTACTGGGGCTGAAAACTCTGTACAGGAGGGAGCTTATGGAGGGTGGGTGGATGTACAGTCTTGCCATCAGCTCTTCCATTTCCTGACAGTGCTTAGCCAGAAGGAGTGAGGACAAACCTTGGAGTAGAAGGATGAGGGCCAGGCTATCTGCTGTTCAATTACCAGGAAAGAAAGTCTGCAGCAATAACTTGAGGCTGTATAAGTGTCCTTATACAGTAGTCCTTCTGGAGTACTGGCCTGTTTGTGGAAAGGTAGTTTCCAGCTCTTGGGAAGCTAAGGCATGAAGAGTGCAAATTTGAGACCAGCTGGGCTTATAGTGATTTTAGGCTCAACTAGGCTATATATAGGGAGACCATATCTCCAAAACCATGAAATAAATAAAGCAAGCTAGTGTACTAAACATGCATGTTACAGAGGAGAATGAGAGTGATGTCTTGAACACACAGCCTTCGGAGCAGCGCTGACCCTGCTTCTACAATGTGGCAGTTTTGTTCTAGGTGGCTTTGCCCATACTTGGCCAGTACAGGGTTGGTCTTTGAAAAATAAGCTGTGCATGAATGTCCTTGCAAAATCTCCCAGAGAAGTGTATAAGAAACTAGTAAATGCAGGTAACTTGAGTAGGGGAGCAGGGACAGGAGGGGTTGGTTGTTGGGAGACTGGCTGTACATTTTGTTTCTTCTCTACTGTGTATTTGTTATGCAACAAATTGTATTTTGTGCCACTGTAGGTAGGGGACCTGTCATGGAGAGTGTGTCTGCTAATACTGTGTAGGCCATTTGACAGCGTGTCTGCCACTATTTCAAGTTAAGGTGTAGGCCATTTGAGCTTGTGGGACAAAATTCAGTCTGAACTTGGTTCCATAGAGAACAATCATGGGCAGTCTTTACATTTCTAACTACAATTAATTTAGATGCATAGTGCCTGAAGCTTAGTATTTTCTTATCTGAAAACAGTATCTTGTAGACTGTCTTTTTGGATTAAATTAGAAAGAAGACTTAGAGTTTTACTCATTCAAATGTGTTTCCTTTGACTTGTTCTGACAGTGTGGGAGCACACATTAGGACTATAAACTCCCATGCTTGACCAGTAGTATGAAAACTGGGGGGTGGAGGGGAGAATGTAGAAATAATTAAATTGTTTACCAGTATTTATAGTTAATTGGTTGGGCGGTTGCTAATCTTTAAGCAGCCATTATAAAAGAGCACAGACACCATGTGGATTTTAACAAGCCTTGGTCTGAATTGAGCAATCTAAGCTAGCTCTTAATTCTATTACCCAAATATGACCCCATATATACATACGTCCCCTTGGACTGCCATTCTCCACGCTATGCCGATGTTCCTGGCCATATGGAATGGTCTTCTTGCATCTACCCCATAGTGTGTGTTCCTTCTTCTTCCAGCTCCTGGCTGGAATGAACTAATCCTTAGTCTAAAGTGCAGGCTTCCTGTTCTAATTCAGGAAGTCCCACCTTTCTCTGTCCTTGCCCTATCTCAGGCCTCAGCATTTATTTAACCAATCAGAGACAATGTAACAGACAGCAAACAAGACCAATTAACATTTAGAATGCTTAACACCACCCCATCATTTCCCTCCTTTTGTCTAATAAAAAGACTAAATTTTTTAACTCATTTAGTAAAAACAATAAGAACAAATATGAAACAATAAAAAAAAAACATATATAAAAGTTACACACATAATGTTTAGCCTATTTGTATCAGACAATCTTGAAGAAGAAAAAAAATCATCTATCTTGGTGTGTCTAAAGTTCTGAACCTAAATAATTTCTATCATATCCTATATTTATAAACCTAATTTTTTTACTTAGACTTGAAAATATCCTTTTAAATCCTAAACAACTCAAGTTCAATTGAAATTTTATAACTATTATGCCTTCAACCCCATCAAAGACATAAGAAGGGATAAAGTTATTATTTGAGTGAGTAGGAAGCATAGGAGAGCAGCTTCCAAAAAGAAATATGACAGTTTATTGCCTAGACAGTCCCAAATATCTCTCAATATTGTTGAAGCATCATCTTCAGCCTTCTGGCCAAGCATTTTTCACAGACTAAATTGTGCAGCAGGAAATAAGGATTTTCCCGTTCTGTCTCTGCAGAATCAGGACATCAGCTTACCTGCATTTAAGCTCTGGTCTGTCTTTGGACTATATAGTCTGTTGAGAAAGCAGAGACATTTTTGCCCAATAGGAATTATCTCCTGATGGGAGGGGGTTTTTTGTTTTTTAAATTTTATTATGTATACAATGTTCTGTCTGCAGGTATGCCTGCAGGCCAGAGGAGGGCACCAGATTTCATTATGGATGGTTGGGAGCCACCATGTGGTTGCTGGGAATTGAACTCAGGACCTCTGGAAGAGCAGCCAGTGCTCTTAACCTCTGAGCCATCACCTTAGCATTCCATCTGTAAATTGTTTCCTTTAAGACTATCCTAGTCTGGACTTTCTCAAAAAAGATACACAGAACCACAATTGTCAGGGTAAAACTCATTTGCATGCTAAGAGGAACAAACTTAATTGGAATCCAAAAAATATTGAGGCATTATGAATTCCTCCATTTTTAATCTAGACAGTTAATTCTGCTCTCAAGCTCTGTTTAGAAGGCTGCCAGTTTTTTTAGTACATAAGGAGAGCTAAGCTTTCCACCTTTGTTGCAAGGCAGTTTTTTTTTTTTTTTTTGTTAAGAGAGCTGTTCCTTTGAAATGTGTTCCAGTTTGGGACCCTGCTCTTTGGCTAGGAAGCTACCTTTTACCCGGGCCTTCTCAGGCTCTAAGCATGGATTCTAATTGCCCCACGGTGGATGTGGATTTTAACAAGCCTTGGCCTGAATTGAGCAATCTTGGCCCATCTAAGCTAGCTCTCAGTTCTATTACCCAAATATGACTCCATATATACATACGTCCCCTTGGACTGCCATTCTCCACGCTATGCCAATGTTCCTGGCCATCTTCTTGCATCTACCCCATAGTGTGTGTTCCTCCTTCTTCCTGCTCCTGGCTGGAATGAACTAATCCTCAGTCTAAAGTGCAGGCTTCTTGTTCTAATCTCAGGAAGTCCCACCTTTCTCGGTCTTTGCCCAATCTCAGGCCTCAGCATTTACTTAACCAATCAAAGACAATGTAACAGACAGCAAACAGAACCAGTTAACATTTAGAATGCTTAACACCACCCCATCAGGAGAAAGCTCTGAAATTTGTGGGTTGGGTTTTTTTGTTTGTCTGGTTGTTTTTTTTTTTTGGGTCAGGTTTTTCGAGACAGGGTTTCTCTGTGTATCTCTGGCTGTCCTCAACTCAATTTGTAGACCAGGCTGGTCTTGAACTCACAGAGATCCATCTGCCTCTGCCTCCTGTGTCCTGGGATTAAAGGTGTGCGCCACCATGTCTGGCTTAATTTGTGAGGTTTTAGTGAAGTACAGTTTTGATTTTCTTACACAATTTTATAAAACTGTAGGAAATACAGAAAGTTAATAATGCAAGCTGTCTGAAAAATGAAAACGTTCTTTAAGCACACAGTGATGCACCCAGAAATTTACTCTGGTTTTCCTCTGACTGCAGTTTTGATTTAATAACCTGTATTTCTTTTTCAGAATCAGTATAATCTAGCACGAGCACAACAATCCTATAATTCCATTGTACAGATACATGAGAAAAATGGTATGTTCAATAAGTACTTATTGCCCTTCATGCAGTTGTACATAGCATGCTGATGTTTGCCTTGTTTATTTTTGTGTTTTTGTCTTAATGTTTTAATCAACTACTGTTAAATTACAGTGGAAAAACATTTTCTGTATTCATAATCTTGGAATGAATCTTAACACTGCTTCTTTCAAAACCTTATGCCCTGAACTCTTGCCCTAAGTGCCTTTGAGTCAGCCAAGAAATTTAGCTTAATGAATAAATGCCTTTGCCCACTTGAAATATATTCTGTAAGTAAAGGAATTGTGTTAGCAACTCTGTATAGGAGTTGTCATTATATGTAGTAGCAAGCTGGAGTAACGGGATCATGGCTATCTGCTTCTAAAGCATCTTCAGATTCCTACTTTGGTAAACCCCCCTTCCCTCCTACCTGAGGGTCAAACCTAGAACCCCACCAGGCAAAAACAATGAGATACAGCTTTACTGTTTGTGTGTGTGTGTCATCTGCCTTGCCCTTGCTTTTCTTTATTTTATTATTATTTTTTTTTTTGTTCTATGTTTTGAGATGGGATCTCACTAAGTTGCCCAGGCTGGCTTTGAGATCACCCTGCAGTCCAGGCAGACTTTGAACTTGGAGTCCTTCTGCTTCAGTCTCCAGTAGCTGAGATTATAGTCCTGTATCACCTGGCCTGACTTGGAAGACCTATTTACAAGTGTCATTTATGTCATTCCTTAGCTCTTTGGTTTTGAATAAGTCCTATGATTTATTTAGAAAAGAAATATTTGTTTTGTGTGTATGTGTTTGCCACTGCATGCACCATGTGGGTTCTGAGAATCACACTTAGGTTGTCTGTTTTGATGGCAAGTGCCTTCACCCACTGAGCCATTTTGCTGGCCTCATAGCCCCAGTTTCCTCATCTCTGAAGTTGGCAAAGTGACCCTTAGTAACTATGCAGAGTACTTTGTAACCAAGTGCCCTGAACAAGTAATTCATCATAGCAATGGGAAGGAAACTAATGCTCTTTTTGTGAAGAATAAAATTAGGTACCTTAGGGTTCTGGAGTAAATGGTCTTTGCTAGTTTTAATGTGTTGGTTGGGCTAGGGAGTTCTTATCCAAGCATGAGCCCCTAAGCTTGTTCTCAGAATGCACACGAAAAGTCAGATTTGGCAGTGGATGCTTCTGACCCCAGATCTGGGGAGGCAGAGAAGAGAAGATTCTTGGGCTCATTGGCCAGCCAGTCTGAATTGTTGAGCTCCAGGTTGAGACCCTGTCTCAAAAAAAATGGGGAGAGCAATTGAGGAAAGTACAGGATGTTGGCCTCTAGGGTAGGCACATTCAAGTGTAGGTGTACACACATCCATAGGTGTAGTTTTCAAGTTTACATTCGTGTCTTTCACGCAATATATTTTAATGACAAAGCCAACTTGTCACTTTTTCAGTGATTCCTTTTAGAAATAGTATTCAAAACCAAAACTTGAAGTTTCAAAGGAAGATGTTATAATATGAGGTCAAGTGCAGGCTTCTGCAACAGTCATCTTTAGTAAGTACATCAGGTGAGCGTGTTCCAGAGTCTGTGCCAGACATGAGCACCCAGTTTTCTGTGAGAGCTTAGACTTGGATGGAGCCTGAGCATCAGTCACATTTCCCCCTTTACTTTCTTAAAGCAAACCTACAATTGATGTTCATAAATGTTTACAGAAAATGTGTGTGTGTGAGAGAGAGAGAGAGAAACAGTGCAGGGATGAAAGAGAATGCCTTTAATCCCATCACTCAGGAGTCAGAGGCAGGCAGATCTTCAAGTTCGAGGCCAGCCTTGTCTGCAAAGCTAGTCCTGGACAGCCAAGGCTACACAGAGAAACCCTGTCTCAACAACAAAAAAAACCACCAAACAGAATCAGAAGAGAACAAGTCTAATTTTTATATTTGTTTTAAATTAGCAAAAATTGTGTGCTTATCATGTGTACCTTGATGTTTAGACATACATTATGAGATTATTAACTCTGTGATGGACTGCCTTGCACAACTAGCATTTTAATGTGATGAGAGCACTTTGCTTACCAATGTTTTTAAACTTCTCATTGCCAAGATTTTGTTTGGGGGATATTTTGAGTGAGGTTAGCTTTTAAATACAAAACAGAAATGAAAGGTTAGCACGTAGACTGCTATTATTCCATAGTGTCATTATCAGCTAAGAATACCATTCATATAGAGATGTTGAAAACTCAAGTATGATTTATTTATAAGCAATAACTTGATACTGTGAACATATCATGTTGGGTCAATAATCAAAAAGCACGTTTAAGTTTCTACAATAGGGTTAAATAACAGAATTATGTGTAGAGATTGGACCTGATCTTAGTAATGCCTTTTTCTAATTTCTTCAAGGATTGAAATAGTTAACTTTTTTCCATTTTATTTCAGGCTGGTACACACCTCCAAAGGAAGATGGCTAACTACGATGACATATGTCTGGACCAATGTTGCTTTAAAGAAAATCGTTCCAACGTACAGACATAAGCTTTTGAGTGCCCGTATAACAGCAGTACCGAAGACATTAGCTAATAGATCATTTAGTGGATATTCTGTCAACTGACATCCAGTTACAGCCTTTTCATTTTGCTCACTTTAGGTATCTTGGACTGAGCATTGGGGCCTTTACTGTATTTTTCCTGATACTTGCACACAGTAGCCACTCCCTACCACCTCTTTCTTGAAAAGTGAAATCTTTTAAGCAGGGAAGTCAGCATCAGTTTACTGCATCTGTGATTTTACAGTAACCTTCCTATATTGAGCCTATAAGGTCTGAAGATTTGCAAAATCCTGTTCCTTTAGAGCCAATAAAAGTTTAACTGATGGTTAATACTGGTTTAGAAATTTTAGGTCTTCTAAACCGTAGCTTTTTCAGGTCTGACATTATTTTATTGCCAAAATTATGACAGGAAGCCTCTTCATGAAATTGTTACACTTTTTCATGGTTGTGCGAAGGTTTGAACTGTTCTGGAAGTACGATCTTAATTATATTGTATCATATTAGGTTAAGCAAAGTGAGGCAGCCACTTGTGAGCAGTAATTTCCACTGGGGCAGCAGAGTCCTCTTGGACTGAACCTGCCTCCTGTTCAACATTTCTTGTGAGGAAGAGCCACAGTGTAGATAGAGCCTGAAGATCTAAAGTAAGAAGCTCACTTTACTTACCATTTGTTAATGGAGTGTTGCAATTGTTGATAAACCAATAAACTTATGAAGTGATTGGCAAAAAGACAGACTCCTTGAGAAAAATTATGAAAGGTACCTAATTTGGAGATCCTTAATTTTTTTGCTATAGTCATACAGTGGCTTTTACATGAAAAGACCAGTAGGAATTCAGCATATATTAATTATTTTATAAAATGTGACACAAATCAATATACTTTTCAATTTATTGCCTTACCTGAATCAATCCTCTTTGGTTGGTAATAGACTTTTTTTTTATATAATCCCAATTTTGATTTAAATATAAGTTCTAGTTATTAAGCACTTTTAAAAAAGAAACATAGAAGCACACTTTCCTGCACAGACCAGTACAGAGTTCCAAGGTGTTTCTTAAACATTTGATTTTAGATTTTTTTTTTTTTAATTTGTAAGCCATATTCAGGAGACTTGGCACTTGTGCATTTTATGTGTGGTTTTAGTTTCTCTTGATTCCATCGTTTAAGAGGACAGTAAAGATATCTGGTGTTCTTGCTCACTTAGTTACCTTTAAATAAATGATTGCCAGTGGCTCAGATAACAAGTGACAAGGCAGAATTCTTCAACACATTATAAAGTTCCTTAAGCCTAAGGCAAAATCTTGAATACATTATTGAATTCTTTAATATCCTAATGGCTAGCAGATTGACAGCTGCACATTTGGCATGCTTTGTTTTTGGGGTTTTTTTTTTTGGACTTTATTTTTCATTGCAGATTTATTTGGCAATGTACAGTAAATTTTGTAAACTTGCATCAAGTTTATGAATAAAGAACCATTTAAAAATCGGTTTGTCACCTTTCCCTCATAAGAGATGCTATGATTCAGGTGTCTTTAGGCTCTATATTGAATTTCTAGTGTAGGGTAATTAAAGAGAAGATGGGGTGTGGGAAGGTTTCAGAAACGGAGATGAAGATTGGTTTAATGAGAGGTAGGGAACCTAGAATTGGTGTGTACACACATAGTGTATTCAGTCTTTAGTCATTCCCCTTACATTCTTTAAATTTAACTATATGTGGATTTGTAAGTTTATTTTGAGACTGTCTTGATCTCCAGCCAAGGTAGTTGGTTGGCTGGGAACTTGTGGCTTAAGTGCTGTTTTATTAATGTCCCTAATTTTCTTAGGATACTAGTAACACAATCCCTCTTTTATACTCAAGCCCCCTATATATACCACTATCCCTCTTTTATACTCAAGCCCCCTATATATGCCACTATCAGTATATCTCATAAGAAGCTCAGAGGAAGGAAAGCTCTAGGTCCAGTATGTTTTGGTAATTCTCTATTTCTCTCCTTGAGTGAAATTTCCGGTGCCAGTTTCATCTTTGGTGAGTGTTACGCATTGGTGTACAGGCACCCTACTTCATTCAAAAACAGTGATTTCTGAAGGTTGCTTTTGGTGTAGAAATCTTAGAAGTCTTTCCTTAAACATACTGGCCCTCGATTTTTCCTGGTGCTCATCATGTGTCTCCACCTTCCCTAGCAAGCCAGTGCCTGGTGAGATGAATGAAATCATAGAATTGTTTGGGGCCAGTAGTTTTGGAAGTAGGACTTCGGGACTCGTGGAGACCCCAAGAGTTGCTGGGATTTTTATTAAGAAAGCATTTGAGTTTTCACACATTGTCAGTGTATAGCGGAGTTTTGAAGACTGTATAACTGCATCCATGTGTTGCTATTAAGCCTTAAGGTTTCCAGAGTAAAGTGGCAGTTTGTTACTGAGGGCAGGGGAGCTTTTAAGAGTTTCTCTACATAAAATACTGTTAATGTGTTTTACATTATCTTACAGTTAAAATATTTGGAATTGGGGAGCCTAGATTGTTTTTGGGTTGTGATCCTCCTGCCTCCAGCTTGCTGGATTGCTAACTTGCATTATCATGCCCAGCTCAAATGTTCTTATAGGTAAATATCATTATCACAGTGTAAAGGATTATGAGGCCAAAACAAGAAGCACCAGGTCAGACCAAGTAGCTGGGAACCAAGGGCCCCACAATCAGGACACGATCGATTCATTTGGAATGAAGCAGCATCTACCGTGCCTTTCATTTCTGGTTCAGGAATATATGGGAACCACTGTAGGGTTAAAACAGATTTTTGGGCCTCGCCCCTGTGATTCTTTAGCCCTGGGATGAAAAAAAACGAGCACAAGCCAGAGGATAATGGTTCCTGTATGAAAGAAAATGTCTGGTTTGGCGTGTGTTTTCTGTAGCAATTATAGTAAGTGGCCAAGGAATGGCGAGTGCTATTTATAATGTTTTCGCGTTTAAAACTTAAGAGCTAACGAGTTAACCAGATTAAGCCGAGTGTTTGCAGCCCGCCCATAAAACAGGCTGCACCCATTCCCTTCCGGGCGGAGTAATAGTAGACGTTACCACCCGGCAGGGCGCACGCTGTTTAGGCAAGTCCAGGGCCGGAAGTGGCCTGCCGGAAGTGGCGCGAGCCTGCTCAGTAGGCTCGAGTTGGCTGTGGTGCGCTTGCTGCTCGGGTTTCCTCCGAGCTTCCGTAGGGCTTTCGGGCCCGTAGGTGAGGAATGGAGCCGGTGGGCGGCGACTCCTCCACAGACCCGCGGAGCACCTTCGTGCTGAGTAACCTTGCGGAGGTGGTGGAGCGTGTGTTCACCTTCCTGCCCGCCAAGGCGCTGCTGCGGGTAGCCGGGTGAGGGAGAGTTGGGCGGGAGGAAACCTTCGTCCCCGTGGGTGGCGGGTTCACCCCTGCCCGAGTGTCCTAGTGCTTGGCTGAGCGCTGCGGGGCTGCTGACGGCGGGAACGATCCTCCCGGCGGCAACCCTTTGTGCTTTTGCGTCCACAGAGTGTGCCGCCTATGGAGGGAGTGTGTGCGCAGAGTACTGCGGGCCAATCGCAGTGTGACCTGGATCTCCGCGGGTGTGGCGGAGGCCGGCCACCTCGAGGGACATTGCTTGGTCCGCGTGGTAGCTGAGGCGCTTGAGGCAAGTATGGAGGTGTGCCGCGAGCAGTCATATGCAGGGTCGGTGGGCCATCTTTAAGAACTTAAGAAAAGCCACTATTGTGATACATGTCTTTGCTTTTGTTAATTTAAGGAGGCATTGTTCGTATCCTGGAAAGATTTTTGTAGTAAAGGTCAGGTTTTGTAAGGGCTTTTGCGGTTTATTATTAGATGTTGGGTAATTGAATTGTCCAGGTGTTCACTATTACAACGCCCTACAGAGCATTCCTTAACTTGTCTCTGTTTTGTTGTGAGGACATTGGATATCGCTTGGCCAGGGTTACACTATAGAACTAGAAAAACTAAAACTTGTACTTAAATACTTAAGTCATACTCCTGTTCTCATTTGTATCCCCGGATGCAGGAGAGTCAGTATACGGGGAGTTGCAGACAGATTAGAGTTGGTAGTGAATCTCCGGTATCTTCAGTGGCAGAGATCCTTGGCAGGAATTGCCAATTTGATGCCCTTTATCCCTTAGTATTTACAGTAGACAAATAGCAGTGTTCCACTCAACCACAATGTAGTCTCCAAATTGGGAAATTGCCATCAATATGTGTGTTGGTTAAAGGTTTTTTGTTTTGTTTTTGTTTTTCAATTTGAGACAAACTAAAGTCATCGGGAAAGAGAGAACCTCAAGTGAGTAAGTGCTTACATTAGATTGGCCTACAGGCAAGTGTGTGGGGCATTTTCTTGATTAATATTTGGTATGGGAAGGCCCAGCCAACTGTGGGCTTTACTACCTTTGGACCAGTAGTCCTGGGGTTTATAAGAAAACAAATCTAGCAAGCCATGGAGAACAATCCAATAAACACCACTCCAGTGTGGCTTCTGGTTCAATTTCTGCTTGGCTTCCTTCAGTGGACTATCACCACGATATGTAATCCAAATAAACCATTTACTCCCCAGATTGCTTTTCGTAATGGTCTTTATCACAGCAACAGAAACTAAACTAAGATAATATATTACCTAAAAGACATTTGAAGCTGGCCCGAAGAGGGTCTCACCAGTCAAATTGGTTTGAGTACCAAAATAATAGTGGATAGTAACAAATACATCCTTCAGGAAGAGACTGCAAACATACTGTCATCTAGTCTTCAGACTCCCATTCAGATTTTGTCCCAGTACTGTTTTGATAGCAGGATTTAGTCCCCAATGATTTTAACTCAAAGGCACTTTTCTTTGATTTGTACCAATTTCTCCAGCTTGACTTTATTTACCAACCTCAACACTTAAGAAAATTTGAGGCCAGTTAATTTGTAGAACATTTACAAATTAAGTATGCCTGAGGTATTAGATTTTTCGTGCCCTGAAGTCAGGCTAGTGAAAACGGCTGTAGATTTACAAAGGAAGTGCTGCTCTTCTCCCAGCATCCTTCCAGGTGGCCTCTGATTTTCATTTGTCCCATTACTTTAAATTACTTGATTCATGTGGTGTCTGCAGAAGCCGCTGCCTTTAAAATTTTGGTCCTGATGCAATTAATAAGTACTTGTGTATAGAAACTTTGAAACTTAGTGTTCTGTTTCAATTTGTTCACATACACACACATTTGCAGGAGGTCTTGGTCTCTTATTTTAAAGATATATCTGTTACTGTTAATTATCTCTTTTGAACTCACACTGTCTCTGGTTTGACCAGTGAGCTCTCAAGCCAGTTTCATTGTCTTTTAGGGAAGAACTTTGTTTTGGTACCAGATGTTTTTAGCTTGTCTTTCACCTGCTTCATCTAAGAAATTAGTAGTTTCTCTAATAGTCTTGATTTCTTTTTAGTGGAGTATGGTATTTAGAATTTATGGTCAGTACTGTGTAAGTATAGTCACTGTTGTTGAGGGATTTGCTGCCTCTAGCCCAGACAGGAATATATACATGTACATATCTGCATATGCAGTTGGTCTTTGGTATTGTCAGAGTATTACTTGCCCCATATTGAAGTCGATGCTCAAGTCCCTTATAAAGTGGCTTAGTATATATGTTAATCTATATAACCCATCCTTACACTTAAATTCAAATCTCTAGATTATTTATACCTCACATAAAGTAAGTGACAGACCATATTAAGAAGTAATGACAAAAAAGTTTGTACATACTCAATATAGATACAACTCCTCCCCCATTTTTTTTTAAATAGCCACATTTGAATCCTTAAATGAATAGAGAGATGTAGAGAGAGAGCTGACTGTATATGCATTTACAACTGTATTTCTATCAGTACATGAAAACTCATGAGTTGCCTTAGGTGCATCTAATCCAACATAAGATTTTGTCTCACTTCCTCTCAGCTCATATTTATATCTCCCTTTTTTTTGACAGTGGAAAACCTAGCTCTTAAAAAAAAAAAAGTTGCTGGGTATGGTGGCACACACCTTTAATCAGCACTCAGGAGGCAGAGGCAGGAGGATCTCTTAAGTTCAAGGCCAGCCTGCTCTACAAAGTGAGTTCCAGGATAGCTAGGGCTGTTACACGGAGAAACCCTGTCTCAAAACACAAACAAAAAAGACTTCTGTCTTTCTGTCTGTGTATGTGCACATGTGTGCACGTGCCTGTGGAGGCCAGAAGAATGCATTGGGTCCTTTGGAGTTAACAGGCAGTTGTGAGCTTTATGAACTCTGCCCTCTGAAAGCCGCAGCAAGTGCTCTACAATGCCGAGCCATCTCTTCAGCCCTGGTTCTTATTTTAATGTGCCGTCCCGAGTGTGGTGTCTTCTGTTCTATACTGTCATGTGTAAGTTTTCTTCTTTGCCTTTTTGTACTCTTAGACTCACCCAGAAAGCTGGCTAGCATCCCTCAGCGTGTTGCAGTACTATTTCTCTTTGATACCTTGATCACAACCCACAGTCTATTATTCAGAATCTGTTATTTGGGAAAATTCAAAATACTAGCAAAGCCTTATCCACAGAAGTGTTCTTTGGAGCATCATGTAGAGTGAGGGAGCTTAAAAATGACCTGGTGTTTGTTTGGCAAAAGAAGTTGCCATCTGTAACTTTGAATAGTGTAGTCCCAGCTGCCTTATACTAACTACAGTGGGAGTTTCATTTTTCTAGTCAGTTTCTAGTGAGAATTAGAGATGAAGCTTGTATATTTGTTTAAACATAGGAAGCTCAAGGCCTGACTGGTTTGTGAAAGTTACCCTGCTGGTGATGGCAGAAGCAGGACCAGGCCAACTCCTTCACTCAGCAGGCCTTGCAGACAGAAATAATTCAGTGGTCAGAAAGAAGCCCCAGTGGGTTGTAGGTACTAGGTCTGCTTTGCTATAGCTGAAAGGCAAACAGTCTGAGTGTTTCCACAGTTTTATCAAAACAGTTGGGAAATATGTAAAAATTCTGTGGAATTTGAAATTGTGGCAACTAGTTAGGCTTTTAAAAAAATGTTAGATGAAATAAGAATTTGTATTTAGCCGGGCAGTGGTGGTGCACGCCTTCAATCCCAGCACTTGGGAGGCACAGGCAGGCAGATCTCTGTGAGTTCAAGGCCAGCCTGGTCTACAAAGTGAGTCCAGGACAGCCAGGGCTGTTACACAGAAATGTATCCATAGGTCATAGGTCTTACCAGCTCACACCATACATTATACTATTCAGTGTTTTTCATGAGTTTATCTAGAACCTACTCTGAAACATCTGAATCTCCCCAGATTACAAGACAGTAAAGTTGTGCTTTATAGTCTGTACTTTATTCCATTCTGAGAAGAAAAACACTGCAAAGAAGTCTCTCCTTCATTTAGTTCAGCCATTTTGACTCTTGTCTATAGTGAGGCTTAGGAAAGTCAGTGGTCTGAAGAAACCCTGCTCAGAATGAGACAGAAGACAAACAAGAATGGCTGAGTGATAAAGGATGTCACACGGAGGTGCCAAATAGAAGGGGTGTGCCATCCAGGGGTAGAGGTTGAGAGATTTGCTCTAAGGCACCTTGAAGGAACCAGTTTTAAGGCGCTTGGCTGCAAGGGAATCTGTGTAAATGTGGGCAAGTCTGAAATACTGAGCTGGGACCTGGCAGTGAAAGTCAGAAGAGGGGTTCAGCCTGTGCACCCTCCCTCTATTGAGATGCTGTTTATTGTGATATGCAGTTAAGTGAGAGGCAGCTTTAGTTGGGACCTAATGTCTGTTCTAACAGATTAAATGAGATTTTTGAAAATGGACTTCTAAAGGCATGAGGTAAGTTTGACACAAAAACCAGCAGGTGGGTAGTGAGTAAGTTGTCGAGAGTAGGGGTGACCCATGAGAAGTAGTAGCTTCACTGCACTTGGGGATAACTGGGGAACACAGTGGAGCTCACAGACTCATAGGAGCCAATTCTCTTTTTTCTTTGCAGAATGTTCGCATCTTACCACAGACAGTTCTCTACATGGCAGATTCTGAAACTTTCATTAGCCTGGAAGAGTGTCGTGGCCATAAAAGAGGTAGATATAGAGAAAAGAGTTAGGTTGTTTGTTTGTTTTTTACTTTGTCCTAGTCCCCAGAGCAGGCCTGTTGAGGCTTTTGGGATCTGCTCCTAGTACACATGCCTGTGTCTGGCTTGAGCTAAGGAGCCCTTCTGCTGCAGATTGATGTCCTCTCTCATGGTACACTAGGAATGAGGTTTTCCCAAGAAGATGTTTTTCTTGTTTTGAAATACTTTAATTCTCCAAGTGTACTTCTCCTTTTTAAAACCAGAGCCTGGCCTTGGTCATCCAAGCCTGTTCATGCATAATATAGTGCTATGAGGTTCCATTGACCAAGGCTGTTTACAGACACTGTGCATTCTTGGCTTGCTAAGGGGAAGTACAGACTAAGTGTTCAGGCTTTCCTATAGTTTTCCTTCCTTGCTAGCTTCCTTCCTTCCATTGTTTCTTCTTTTTGATTTGATTTTTTTTTTTTGGAGGGGGGACAAGGTCACGTGTAGCCCAGGCTGGCCTCAAAACTTACTATGTAGCCAAGCGTGAATTTGAACTGATCTGATCATCCTGCTCCCACTGTCAACTGCTGTGATCACAGCAGCACCTACTAGGGGTTTATGAAGTGCTGTGCCTGAGGCGCGAACCTAGGACTTCTTGTATCCTGGGCCAGTATTCTACCAACTGACCTACACCCTCAGCCTCATAACCTGCTTTTAATTGTTATATATTTAATTGTTAAATGTATGTTTTTTAATGTCAGATATGACAATGAAAAAATGGATAATAGTTACAATTGGGCTACTGTATTGTTACAGCGAGGAAAAGAACTACTATGGAAACAGCATTTGCTCTTGAGAAGCTGTTCCCCAAGCAATGTCAAGTCCTTGGGATTGTGACCCCAGGAATTATAGGTGAGAGAAATTAACAACTTATTTCCTTTTTAGTTTGATGTGGGGTCCCACGGATTGCCTAAATATTTATTTATTTATTTGTTTGTTTGTTTGTTTGTTTGTTTGTTTATTTATTTATTTATTTATTTATTTTTTTGGTTTTTCGAGACAGGGTTTCTCTGAATATCTCTGGCTGTCCTGGACTCGCTTTGTAGACCAGGCTGGCCTCGAACTCACAAAGATCCGCCTGCCTCTGCCTCCCAAGTGCTGGGATTAAAGGCGTGCGCCACCACCGCCCGGCTGCTTAAATATTTATAACTGAAAAGTATATTTACATTTCCAGTCATGTAAAACAACGACATTAGTCATCTTTGCTGTGGTGTTGCATTGTACATAATATTGCTCAAGTTGTTGAGGTTCATAGTTCAAATCTCAAGGCGGCGTAAGAGTGAAATGTAATCCCTGTCTTCCCTTGGCCATTCTCGGGTTGGGGGTATATCTCATTCTGCCTTCCCCAGGTTAGGAAAAACCTGCAGCCTGTCCGACTGGTCAGAGACCCACTCTTATTTCTAGCAGTAGGGCGATTGAGAGTGACAAGGTACGTGAGTCTTGTCTAGAGACCTGCTTCTCTGCGTGTTGTCACCATAGCACATTGCTAGTGAATTCTGTTGTTCCAGCTTTGATAGTTTCCTGTTGGTGTAGCAGTGGTTAAGAGAGCTGGGTCAGAATTCCTGCTGCACCTGTGGTATTTGGGGAAAGCTTACCTGACATCCACGAGGGTTCAGTTTCTTCAGTGAAATGGGATGCTGATGTTAGTGCCTTTGGAGGGTTGTGAAGATTAGTAGTGATTTAACACATCTGTTGCATTTAGAACCAGCCATGCAGCAAGAAGACGGTAGCTATTACTATTTTTTGGAGCTTTGAACAGAGCCTAGCAGGTGACTCAGTTGGTAAAGAGCCTGCAGCACAGGCATAAAGGCCTTCCCTACCCCTGGGTCCCTGCACAAGTACCTCGAAAGACTTTGGTTGCATTTCAGAGGTCTGTGCAATGAAACACCAAGGGTTCCAGGTGTTTGCAAATGAATAAGGGCTGTTCTTTGCTGCCACCATCTTCTTTCTTATCACAACTGGTGTAGCTCCTTACACACTCTGACTGAATAATCCGAGCTGTGGCTGCGGATTTTCTTCAAGTTTGAATTGGTGTTCAGTAACTGGTCGCCTTTCTATCGTTAGTGGTTGCTGTTGGATGCTTATGTAGAGTCGTAGCTCTCATTCCTCACATCTTGGTCTGTCCCGGTACATCTACTGTGGCTTTCACCAAACACAGTCAACTTTCTCCTTTTTAAGTTTCCTGTTACAGGAATAGGGGCAGGAAAGAAAGGGCCAGCCTTGAGTGGCCGCCTTGTTTTCCCCGTGGGAGTGGTTAGCAGTTGCAGCTTTCCTCTTGTTGTTCTCTTTTTCTGAAGTAGCTTTGACTTTGTTGCTTTAAGTCCTCATGATCTTATGTTTGGGGCCAAATACCATTCCATCAGCTCCAGCCAGGTGTGGCCTCTGGTGTTTGCTGGGTTCTCTCCAGACTGGATGTGGTGGTTTAAATGAGAATGGCCCCCATAGCATCATTTACTTGAATGCTTGGTCTCCAGGGAGAGGAACTGTTGGAAAAGATCACAAAGGATTACAGGGTGTGGCCTTGTTGGAGGAAGTTTGTCATTGGGGATGGCCTTTAAGGTTTCAAAAGCCCACGCCAGGCCAGGCCCAGTCTCCCTCTCTGCCTGCAGGACAGGATGTAGGTCCCAGCTTCTGCAGCACCAAGCCTGTCTTGTCTGCCTCTGCTCCCTGCCTCATGATAACAGCCTCTGAACAAGCCCCTCCCCCACCCTGGTTAAATGCTGCCTTTACCAGAGGTGCTTTGGTCAGAGTGCCTTCACAGCAGTCGAACAGTGACCAAGACACTGACCGGTCTTACAGATTTCTGCTCCTCTAGTTTATGTTTCTTTCCTGACATTCCCTGCCAAAACTCCTTATTTTGGCTTCTGTGGTTACTTTTGCCTGGTCAGTGTCATATAAATAGTTGTTCTTGTTTTATGTTTTGGCTCCTTCACTCAATATAAATATTTTAAAAACATTTTTGAGATTCATTTATGGTACACTTATCAATGATTCCTTTAGAGAGAGAGAGACAGAGAGAGAGAGAGAGTGTGTGTGTGTGTGTGTGTGTGTGCGCATGAGGAGTCAGGTTGTCAAGTGTCTTCTTCAATCTTTCTTCTAAGACAGGGTCTCTCACTGAACTTGGGGCTCACTGTTCTAGACTAGCAGGCCAGTGAACTCCAGGGATTTGCCTCTTTCTGCTTCCCCCATTGCCTGACCTTTGTGCTTGTTTGGGGGTCAGGTGTGGGGAGGCCTTCCAGACTCTGGCCTTCCTGCCTGGACAGCAGACACTTTACCAACCGAGCCATGTCCCCAGCCCATCATTTAAGCATTTGAGTCCTTCTGATAGGACAAGATTTATTTTCCCATTCTTGTTTTGATAGGCTGTGGTTTTCTGGTCCTAGTTATTATGAATGAGTCTGTTACTTTTGTATAAGTTTTAAGTTTCTCTGAAAGTTAAGTGGACTTGCACTGGTGTATATTTAATTCAAAAAGAAACTGCTAAGTTTCCAAATTTCTACCATTGTGTATTCGGGGAGCAGTGTATGAGGATTGCAGGTGCTGTGCAGTCTTGCTGCTGGGGTCTCAGCTTGTGAGTATTAGTAGTAGGCTAGTAGGCGTGAAGACACTTCTTCGAGTGTTTGGTTGGAATCTCTAATGACTAGTTGTGTTGAATACCTTTTCTGTGCTTACTGGGTGCTTGTATGTTGGCTTGTGACATGCCTGGCTCACTCTGCTGTGATTTTAGTTTGGACTGTCCAGCGTCTATTCACACATTTAAACACTGTTTAGGTTTCCCTCCCAGTAGGAGTGGCTTGTTTTGCTCTTGCAACAAAATACTTGCTAAGTGCAGTCTGAGTGGGAAACTTGCTTAGTTCACAGTTCAAGGGTACATCTTGGTGGGGAGTCATGTGACAGAGGTGTCCTTACTGAAGGAGCCCTGAGTGATTGCTGAAGCTTGGCTGCAGTTCAAGGTCTGGGTTCTCAGTTCAAGGGTTCTCAGAACCCTCACAGAGTTCCCAGAGTCCATGATGGTTCTGAATCCTGTCAGTTAACCACTAAAACACCATCACAGGCCTTAGCATGAACTTGAATTTTTCTTTCATGTTTTAAATTCCCAGTATATCATGTGAGGTTTGTCTTCTGAGTTTTTCTTTTTGAGTAATTCCCACTGCAGCCCACTCTGGTTTGTGTTTCTTAGAAATCCAAAAAAGAAAGATTTATGTGTATGACATTTTGCCTACGTGTATGTCTGTGCACCACATGCCTATCTGGTGCTCATGGAATCCAGCAGAGGGCATCCGATGTCCTGGAACTTGAGTTAGTTACTGCCAGCCATGTGGCTCAGGGAGCTGAACCAAGGTCCTCCAGAAGAACAGCAGTTCCCTTGATCTGGACCTGTTAACTGCAAGCAGTTTGGACACTTGCTTTTCTCTCTTTTTGTATATAAAGCACCTTTTTCAGAAGACATCGCCACCCTAAAGTTGCCAGAGAATTGTGTACTCTAAGAGGAGCTGTCTGATAATAGCCTGACCTGTAGTTAGGAGGGTCCAATGGGGTGGCTAAGCCTGTTACTAAGTCCATTTTCTATAAGATGTCCTCATGGAGCTGTCCTTTTCTCCTTAGTGACTCCAATGGGATCAGGCAGCAATCGGCCTCAGGAAATAGAAATTGGAGAATCTGGTTTTGCTTTATTATTCCCTCAAATTGAAGGAGTAAAAATTCAGCCCTTTCACTTTATTAAGGACTCCAAGAAATTAACACTCGAAAGACATCAACTTACTGAAGTGGGTAAGTTATTGTTATTTACTGTTTTATTTATTTATTTAATTTATAAATTTATTTATGTTTATTTGTTTTGAGACGGGTTCTCACTACGTAGATAGATCTGGCTAGCTGTGATCTCAGAGATCCTCCAGCCTCTGCCTCCTGAGTGCTGATTTAAAGGTTCAGGCTATACTATACATCCAGCACTGTTACTTACTATTACTTGCTCATTTTGTTGACTAATTTGCTCTGTTTTAACTGTGGCCAGCTAGCAGCTGCTGGGCTGCTGTTGACAAAGCTGGTGATTGGTAGAACTGCTTTCAAATTACTTTATTTGCCATGAAGTCCTAGATGACCAGAGATGAACATCTTTATAAATATTCTGCCGATAAACTTGTGTATGAGTGTTTTGCTTGCATGTATGTAAGTGTATGTAGCATGTGTGTGTCTGCTGCCCATGGAAAGCAGAAGAGGACATCATAGTCCCTGGAACTGGAATTATAAACATTTGTGAGGTAAGGTATGTGCATGCTTGCATTTAATTGTAATTGATTTTGAAGGAATTCTTAATGTTCAGTAAGCTCTTAATGGATAATTTTGTCTTATTTTTGTTATTTAAAGTTGAAAACCTTTAGTTTTTTTCTAAAAAACTTTTCTAAAAAGTTTAGAAGAAAGTTGTTAGGAGAGATAGGTATGAACTTGGTGAAGTTAGGAAATGAAAAGTTTTCATTTTTTTTCTCAAACAGTGCACCAGAGTTTGAGAAAGCAAGTGTAGTTGAATTTGGAGTGGGTCTAGTGTGAGTCGGGCTGTGATGGAAAACTTATTTGTTACAGTAGGCCATTAGCTATTCCAGCAGAGCAGTGTGAAGGGTTTTCATCACCTATACCTGCAGCAGGGATGATTGGGCTTAAACTACCACCGCTGACAAAAAGTTCTTAGTACTAACTCCACATCTGCCTGTGGGTGGGCTAGCCTGAAGACATAACGCCTCTGTTAACGCAGTGGCTCTGAGCCGTCATTTCCTAATCTGATCACTTCCCCACCTGTTCTGCTTCCCTGTTGCTAATATGTAAGGCAGCTGTTGAGTTCTGTACCTAACAGATTAGTTACGCTTTACAGACAAGGAAATGGGTTTGGAACAGTTAAGAAGCTTGTCCCAACTTGAAGACCAGCAATAGAAAAATAGTATAACAGCAAAGGAAAGTTTGGGTTTATGGATCAGAGGAAGGAGTGTATTCATTGAGGATGGCTTTTACACTGTCCTGAGTGGTGTGAACAGGAGAGTAAGAGCTGATGCTGGAAGCCCTATAGGTAAGTCTCAGTGTAGGAGAGGGGTGGGGCGGGTACTGTTTAGAAAACAGGCTTGACCTGTAGGGTGGCTTCAAGACTTTGAGACCACTTGGGAAGATCCCTCACTTTTCCTTTTTCTGGGTCCATTTGTGTGAAGACCTAAGGTTGATGTCAGGTGTGCATCTTTAGTGTCTTTTCACCCTAACTTCTTTTGAATAGCCATCATTGTCCCAAACTAGTCACTTCCCTGGAGGTAACAATCTTGTTTCTAAAAATAGACTTAATTGTTGCTTCCACAGGCTTCTTCCTACTCAGAAAATTTGTTCTACAAAAGGGTCTTCTCTCTGTTTTTAAAAATAATAGTACATTTTGTGCTGTGCGAAATGATCCAATCCAGGCCAAATTAAGTTATATAAAGGCAGGGGGAAGTTGTATAGGAGGGGGGAAGAGAAACAGCGTGCACACATACACACACACAGAGGGTGGGGGGGGGACAGAGACAGTGGGGAAAAGAGAGGCAGAGAGGGAAAGAAGAAAAAGGGAGAGCCCTCAAAATGTCTGGGTTATATAGCAAAAAGCTTCTGGGGGGGGGGGGGCATGCCCTGTAACAGGTTGAAGAAACTAAGGCATGCTGGGAGAACCTGCAGATCAGGTCCAGACCCAACACTTTCAATGTGCCAGGCTCATCTGTAAGAGGGAGGATCCTTCAGAACTGGCTTGGGATGGATGATGCTAGGAGGTACTGTTATTTCCACTGTGTAAACCTGTGGTTTACAACGTGGAGAATTAGAACTGGCCCAGGAGCATAGTCTAAAGTATTATTTGTCGATAATTGGTTATCTTGTCAGCAGCATTGGGGTGGAGATACTACTATACTCTGTGGCCTGCAGGTAAAGCTACCTAGATTTCAGCACAGAAAAGAATTCCAGGATGAGCTGACGTGAAACAGAGTTGGAGTTTATTAAAAGGAGTTTGGGTTTTTTTTGTTTGTTTGTTTTAATATAAATTTCAGCATAGAGTTTGAGAGACATTTGGGGAAAGTGGATGTGGGGTACTCAGGTCAGGAAAGCCACACGTTGTCATCTTTACAAAAGCTCGCTGCAAAGGCTAACTGGACTCAGGGTGGTTCCTGGGATGCAGGGCCGGGTTACATCTGATGAACTAGGTCACTGGCACACATGAGGTTAGGTGTCAGTACTCACAGGATGGTTCCTGGGATGCGGGGCAGGGTTACATTTGATGAACTAGGTCACTGGCACGCATGAGGTTAGGTGTCAGTACTCACAGGATGGTTCCTGGGATGCGGGCAGGGTTACATTTGATGAACTAGGTCACTGGCATGGGTGGGTAGGGTGTGGAGCCACCTTGCATTACTGCTGTTCACTCTGTGACCATGTCCTTGCTTGTCTGAGGCATGTTATGTTCAAATAGCCATTTAGGTTTTATTAATGGAAAATTAAAACTAAGACTTGAGTAACCTCGGCTGGGCGTGGTGGTGCACGCCTTTAATCCCAGCACTGGGGAGGCAGAGGCAAGTGGATCTCTGTGAGTTCAAGGCCAGCCTGGTCCACAGAGTGAGTCCAGGATGGCCAGGACTACACAGAGAAACTGTCTCAAAAAAAAAAAAAAAAGAAAAAAAAGAAAAGAAAAAGAAAGAAATACAAAACTGAGAGCTTCAGTACTGCATCACACTCTGGCCGTGACAGCCAGCGGGATAGCATCCATTGCTGTGTTGAGGCTATCTTTACCCCTCACTTCTCTGCAGGTCTTCTGGATAACCCTGAACTCCGTGTGGTCCTCATCTTCGGCTATAACTGCTGTAAGGTGGGAGCCAGTAACTATCTGCACCGAGTGGTTAGCACCTTCAGCAATATGAACGTCGTCCTGGCTGGAGGCCAGGTGGACAACTTGTCTTCCTTGACTTGGGACAAGTAAGCCTGAGCACTTTGCTTTTCTCCCATGGGTGAATGGAAATGATGTCAGGTTCTCATTTCTTTAGGTTCTTTAAAAACAAATTTGAGGAATCAAGAATGTGACATTGTTATGCCTTTAATTCCAGTACTCTGAGGAGGCAGAGGCAGGTGAATCTCTGGATTCAGGGCCAGCCTAGTCTGCATTGGTGACTTCCAGGCCAGCCAAGGGCTTCAAAGTGGTTCCCTATCTCAAAAAACAAAAACAAAAAAGGGAATTGCGGATATACCAATTCATTCCATTTTGTTCTGGCCAAGATGCTCACTGAACACAATTCTGCTTGCAGTGAAAGAACTCAACTTGGCATTTGTTGTCCTTTAAGACGATCAGAGTTGGGGTCCTTCAGCTTTACCCATTGATAGATTGTACAGCTCTAGTCCTCCTGATTTGGCTCCTGCAAGCAAAGAAGTCATTGAGCGAGGCTAAAATAGATAAGATCACATGGCTTATTTCATTGTAGAGCTGAGTTGCTAACTGGGAAAGAAAGGTCTTTAAAGGAAAGGGGGGAACTGAGGTGAGGTTGTAGCAGCTTGTTTTAAACAGTTTTTGGTTGCCCTTGTGTGGAAGTGTCTTAAGAGCTGAGAATAGACTGGTGCTGGGGTCTGTTCCTATGCTGAGCTTTACAGAAGGGGATGCTGCAAGGGGCTCGGCAGCAAGTGAGCACACTTCCCAGAGTTGGAAGTTGCAGTGGGACCTTGCAAACTCATCTTTCTAAACAATTCCTTGAAGATTGAATTCTTGTGTCTGAAGCAAACTTCAGTCTCTCAAAGACAGTCTCTGTGGCTCACAAGTTCTCTATCTGTGGCTCACAAATTCTCTCTCTGTCTCTATCTCTCTGCTCTCTCTCCTCTCCCTGCTCTCTCTCTCTCTCTTTCTTTCTCTCTCTCTGTCTCTTTGTCTCTTGGTTTTTCAAGACAGGGTTTTTCTGTGTATCCCTAATTGTCCTGGACTCACTCTGTAGACCAGGCTAACCTTGAACTCACAGAGATCACCCTGCTTCTTCCTCCCAAGTGCTGGGATTAAAGGTGTATGCCACCATGCCTGGCTCACAAGTTCTCTCTTGATTAGACTGTAGCTATGTAAAGTTTCTCCATGTTTTCTTGAGGAGGAGGTACATGGGTCTAGTGTTCATGACAAAACTTTTCAGGCTCTAACTTGGGGGTTGAGGGTGGGAGCTCTCTGTGGCATCTCTAACCTTTTCCCCAGGGAGCAATGGCCTATGGGTGTCTTACTGGTATTCCTAGGCCTTCATTTTTGGGAACTGTAGACTAGATTGTATTTAATTTTGTGTGTATGTATATGCACCAATGATGCTTGATGCCTTACTTAGTTTCCTGCTAACCCAGAGAATCTTGCTCATTCCATAGTCAGTTGTTGATGTAATAGGGATAAATGTTAAGGTGTATGTTTCTTCTCAGTGGGTATTTATTACATGCTTTATAACTTTTACTGACAGTGCATTTTCTTTTGTAAGTACAAAATGTTTCAAGAAAAGAAAGAAAGAAAAAAAAGTAATGGGGCTGATGAGGCACCTGCCACCAGAACTGACAACCTGAGTTCAGTCCTATAAGGTAGAAAGAGAAAGGACTCCTGTGCTCTCCATCCATATGCCATGCTATATGTGTGTGCTCACCCAGACATACACACACAATTAATGTAATAGGGAAAAAAATTTTGAGTTTTTTTTTTTTTTTTGTTTCGAGACAGGGTTTCTTTGTGCAACAGCCCTGGCTTGCCTGGGACTCACTCTGTAGACCACTCACTGAGATCCCACTGTCTCTGCCTCCCATGTGCTGGGATTAAAGGCGTGAGCCACCACCTCCGGCTGATCTGCCCTGTTTTTAATAACAGTTGAGTTTAATCCTTGTCTGAGAGGTATAAATCTCAGACTAAAGCTTCAGTTGCCAAATGCAGCAGTTCTCTCCTTGATAGTCAGTCAGGAGGTGGTGTTGATTTTCTGTTTTTGTTTCCAGGAACTCTTTGGATATTGATGCCACAGGTGTGGTTGGACTGTCCTTTAGTGGGCTCCAAATTCAGGGTGCCACAGTTCTCCTCACCGAGGATGTGAATGATGACAAGATGGTCGAGGCAGCCATGCAGCGCCTCAAAGCAGCCAACATCCCTGAACAGAACACCATTGGCTTCATGTTCGCGTGTGTTGGCCGGGGCTTTCAGTACTACAGAGCCAAGGGCAATGTTGAGGCCGATGCGTTTAGAAAGTTTTTTCCCAGTGTCCCCTTATTTGGCTTCTTTGGAAATGGGGAGATTGGATGTGACCGCATTGTCACTGGAAACTTTATTCTGAGGAGATGTAATGAGGTAAAGGAAGAGGATCTGTTCCATAGCTACACAACCATCATAGCGCTCGTTCACCTGGGAGCCTCTAAATAACACCTTGTTGAAAGTGACTGTCAGAGTATGTAACTTTGCAGGTTTGCCTTTTCCAGAAAAATGGAAACTTGGGATATAAATATTTTAGACAAAACTATGTGTGTTTTGTAGCTTTGAGTGATGCTTTACTATATAGGTGGACAACTGTGTGCACGCACAGGTAGAAGTTGGGCTATTGTTAGGCTTAAGCAAAACCACTGAACTGTACCAGGTTCTGTGGCCACTGCGTAAGAGCCCTGGGAGGTTGAGAAGGCTGCAAAGAAGATGGAGGTTTAAGTCCTTGTAGTGGTTGATAAACTTTTAGCAGAATCATGATTTTATTCTCCCTTAATAAAGGAGAAAATTAAGGAGAGGTCTTTCTCTGCTTTTCAGTTTTCACAGAACTGTAACAAATATTACTAACTTCTGATAAAGAACTGTCTTCGTTTTGGTACTGTATAAAGTTGCTCTTTTAGGTAGCATTAGCATTTTCCTCTTCACAGTAAAGAGACTGCAAAGGAACAATCTTTTTCACATAGTTCTGAAAACTATATCACCATATTTTGGTTTTATAGCAATAAAATATACTTAAACCCACTGCACTAGTGTTGTATCTGTGGCTTTTGATGAGAGAATGAAGGGTGTGAACTACTCCTCTCTCAGAGCCTGGAGCTGAGGGAGAGATGCGCGAGAGCATCGGTAACACTGTTGTGTTGTGTGGTTTATTTGCCCGGTTCTCCTCACTTCTGGAACGTGGTAGGTCACCATACACTGCAGAGAAGTCAGTACTCCATTGTGGAGAGGACCACAGAGGGATGGATCCTGGGTCTCTACACTTCTGTTGTTGTGCCCTCATAATGGACCTGGGCTGCCTGCTTCTAGACTGTTTTACAGGCAGATGTTAACATGGAATTGCACTGGCTCTTTTTTGCAAGATATTCTTACAAGGTAACTGATGGGTGACATTTTTTTTTCTTTGCTTTTTCGAGACAAGGTTTCTCTGTGTAACAGCCCTGGCTGTCCTGGAACTCACTCTGTAGACCAGGCTGGCCTTGAACTCACAGAGATCTGCCTGCCTGTGCCTCCCAGGTGCTGAGATTAAAGGCATGCACCACCACGCCCAGCTGGGTGACATTTCTGTAATGATCAGTAGTTTGTACTAACAGGACAATAGATAATTTGTAAGTAAAATCAAATACGAGTATTGAATAATTGCTCATTTGTCAGAAACAAACTAATCCCTAGAAATGGCAACTGCTGCAGACACATATGAAGCTGCAAAAATAATCATATTAAACAAACAAACAAAAAATCTAGTGTGAGCACAACAGTGAAAGTATGTTCACATGCTGAGCTACTGTCTAAGCAAGGCTCAGGTGACCCACCGGCAAGGCTTTGAAAGCACTGATTACTCTATACTTCCAAATGAAAACGTAGCTGGGGCTCTAGTTTGTTAGAAAAGGGTTGCTTCAAGGAATACATTTCATTGCTTTGATCCAAGGAAAAAGGAAGTGGAATCTTGAAATTTGAGGTGCAGAAATCCAGCAGGCAGAATGCTACTGTGAGGGGTGTGAGTCCTGTGCCCAGTAGGTGGCCTTATTACTTTAGCTTTCTCAGTTTGTTTAAACCTGGATCTTAATGTAGGAGGCCAGTAGCAAAAGACTAGTTCATGCTGCAAATTTGACAAAATGAACATGCAAAGAATTGTAGTAGAAATAAACTTTGAAGTGGTGGAAATTTTAAATAGGGGAAACATTCTTATGTCATTTTATTCCCACAAAGTCTGGCTTAAATTAACATCATTATAAATTCAGTTTTGATGGAAGCAGACTGCAAAACCATGAAAATAAAGGTGATTCACTTGATTTTCAATTGTAGAGTAAGTATGAATTGGTTTAATGGAAATGATGATAAAGCGTAGTAGGCTCTATAGTAAAGTCCTATGTAGGCAGGATGACATGGTTATTGTGTACAGTTACCAGAAAGTTATTTTAATATTGGCCCTTTACAGGGGGGTCAGCAGTGACATGTGCCAGATGTGTTGTTGCTATGGTTATTTCACTTCTGCCCTATGCCACATCTGGAGATAAGTTTCTAGAACGTGTGCTACTGTAAAGTAAAAATCACCCTTCAGAAACCAATAAAGAAGTCACTTAAGAATATGGAACACCTGCATGTAAGTAAGTTTTTGTCCTATTTTTTGCCCAGGTGAGCAACAGACAAAAACAAAGCATGATGGTGTTGGTCTTAAAAGCAAATGATTAGACCAGGAGACAATTTGAGACCACTGTTTTAACATTTTTCTTACTGTCCAGGAGTCAGTCACCCTGCATTTATTGGCTCAGTATACAATACCTTGTCCTCCATCTTCTGATACTACAGTTAGAGACAGGAGTGAAGCATACTGACCAGAGAGACATCAGCAAAAAGTTACTGAGAAACTCCATGCTCTCATTCCCTAGCAGAAATGGCAACAGATACAAGCAGACCATCCAGCCAGCTTTGTCAGAGCTCTGGAAAACAGGTTCATCCAACAAAATGAAAGCCTAATCAAGAAAATCCATCTTCAAAATAGTAGCTAGGTACTGTGATTCTTTCAGCAACTCTTCCTCCTTGTGAATGATTCTTAAAACGGTAGTATCCCAGTTCCCATTTCATAAGCTAGAGGAAGTGGAAGAGACTATTTGTAGATTTGCATACATATGTAGCCTCTCTGGGTAGTACCTTAGGTGTTAATACAAGGTGCTTGGTTGCTCAGTTTTGTTTGGTTTTGCCTCCCTTGTGGGTAGGGAGTGGGCACTGCTTATAAAAGCTGCACGGATCCACATGTTAAGCCCCCATGAGATGACACTTTCCTGTCCCCGCCATTCTTCCACTCTCTTCCTTCCCTACACACAAACACACACACACACACACACACACACACACACACACACACGATACACAACAAGTATTGGGTCCCACTGCTGGTAAAACTGTAAAATGGTGTGTCTGTTATAGAAAACAGTATGATCCTTGTCAAATTAAGCAAAAATTACAATTTGATCCAGAAATTCTACTTGGAATGTAATTTTTCAAAATAAAAGCAGGGGCCTGGTGGTATACCTTATAACATTGTTGTTTACAGCAGTCAAATTAGGAATAATCCAAATATATTTGCATGGTATACAGAATGTAATATATCTACCCTGAATAATATCAAACTGTTATTAAAAGAATGGAATGTTGTTAAGTGTGGATGAGCTTTAAAAACATGTTGAATGAAATTAGTCAATTACAGGGACAAAGAGTGTGTGTGTCCAGTTACTTTGTTGTTTTTTGGGGAGTGATAAAAAGGGGACTTGAAGGAGTACCAGGTTCAGTGTGGGATGATGAAAATGTTCTGCAGTAATAGTGGTGATGGCCCTATACAAAGTGAGTGCATTTCATACCACTGAGCTATATTCTTCAAAGTGCTTTAAGACAGTAGACCAAGCCAGGCGTGGTGGTACATGCCTTTAATCCCGGCACTCGGGAGGCAGCAGCAGTTGGATCTCTGAGTTCAAGGCTAGCCTGGTCTACAAGTGAGTTCCAAGACAGCCAGGGCTTCACAGAGAAACCCTGTCTCAAAAAAAAAAAAAAAAAAAAGAGAGAGACAGTAGACCAGGCTGGTCTTGAACTCACAGAGATCCATTGGTCTCTGCCTCTCAAAGATGGGATTAAAGGTGTGCATCACCACACCCAACTACCAGTAAATCTTAAAATTTTACAAGAGTTGAGCTGAAGTGACCTGGAAGCCTAGCTCTCTAGTATTGAAGGCCCTTTGTAAGCTACCTAGGGAGAGAAGCAAGCAATGGTCCGGTCCAATCCAGGTGTAACACCTATAAACAACAATGACCAGAATGGCAAGATATCTTGAAAGGTACAATAGTGGCACTTAAATCCAGGGGAACAGCTATTTAATTGGACTTAAGGCTTGCTCAATAGGGAATTGATAACTGGCACCATACACCTAGCTCACAACGAGTGGTTGATGAGCCATGGACCCTAGAAGAGGACCTACCTACTACTGCCATCTCACAAGACCAATGTCTAACTGCATTCTAAATGCTTGTCTTTATACTCACCAATAAATGTTACTCCTTGGGGTTTAAAAGAAAGTGACCCCCATAGGCCCTTAGGGAGTGGCACTACTAGGAGGTTTGACCATGTTGGAGGAAGTGCATCTTTGGGGTGGGCTTTGAGATCTCAGAAGCTCAAGCCTGACCAGTGTGTCTAGATTTCTTCCTGATGCCTGTGGATCAAGAACTTCTCCACCACCAAGTCTGCCTGCCTGCTACCATGTTCCCCACTGTGATGATAATGGACTAAACCTCTGAACTGTAAACCAGCCCCAATTAAATACTTTCCTTGAGTTGCCATGGTGGTGGTCTCTTCACACACAGCAAATAAAATTTGGAGACACCCCTCATCAAAGAAGCTTCTTACCATACATGGAGATCATTACTAGAAGCCACAAAGTGGTCAAAATGCAAAGAACCATGTGTGTGGTGATCAACCCCAAATGATACACCAACAACACAACCCATACATCTAAGGTTCATGGAACATGGAAGAAGATAGGGAGGAATGAGCTAGAGGTCCAGAATGGGACATCTGCTGCAAGATAGTGTCTTCTATATGTGACAGGGATGCTGCACACAAGAAATCTCAACACTATGATTGCCTAAACAAGACCTTAAAAATGACACTACCAACTGACATGATAATGTGGATGGGGTAATTCTTTTAAAAAGCTTCACTCCTAGGAGAGATGCAGGCAATTCATGGGTGCTGAGAGGGAGAATCAGTCTTGTCCAGTGATAAGCCCTCTTGCTAGGCTAGCTAAACCCAAGAGGTCAGCCCTAACCATATATGAGCAACACAAAATGACCCCAGCAGGTTGTATTTACAAGTGTCTATACATATACACGTGCACATATGCAAAATATATGACAGTCTCAAAAAAAAAAAAAACAAACAAAAACCCAACCAAAAAACAAATTTTCAAACCACCACAGAAGAAAACCCCAACTCTTGAAAATGCAGCAGTGAGCTACAAAAGGAAAAGAGCCTTGGATGGCTGAGGCTGGGTGTAAGGAGCCCAGCTGAGACTGCGTTAGTGTGTGATCGAAGTGTTAGTCTGGAAAGTACAAAATGAAGACACCTCTTCTGCAGAGGAAGAAGGTAAGAGGTAAGAAGGTTGCCTACCTGGGGGGAAGGAGACTTGGTGATCTCTAATAGTGGCTACATAAAAATGCATTAAACAACGAAAAAGGAGCTTTAAACTTTGGGCTTTAGCTAATAATACAAGTGTGCCCTGCTAGTGCAAAGCATTTGATGAAAGAGCTGAGTGGGAGGGAGACAGAAGGAAATTACACTGTCTGCTCATGTTTCTTGAGCAAGCCTCCACTTACTGTAGAGTCGCGGCCTGCCAAACCTATTAGGAGCTGAGGCTATCCATGAGTCAAATGCATGTGATACACACATCACCTAACGAAAACCTTGTGGCTTAGCCACACAGCCCACGGAGCTCATGACTGTCCTGGTCATGAGATGACTGAAATGGGATAGTCGGCTGCTTATGCCAAGCACACAATGGGGGTATCTTACCACATATTTTGAGTTTGGAAAAAGATAAACTTTCAGTTTCAATTGGATGAGTACCAGTTTCACATTGACACAGCAAAGCTGCCAGTGGGGCCACTGTTGAGTCCAACTGTCTAGGTTGGGGACTGTCTCTCAATCAGAAATCATCTAAAGCAGTCTTAGTTGAACATCTGAGGGTCACTTTGTCCACGTACCTCAATCTCTGACACTCCTGATTTGTTAGACAGTGATGGCTCAGTGGATGGACAAACCATACAGTGACAAACATAACTCACAGGGCCTATGCTGGATGAGGCTGTATGGCTATGAGCACACCAGCCTGGCAGGCAGGGGTCAGGGGAATGTTGTTTCTTGGATGTGATTTACACATCACTAGTCCCAGACCTCCACAAGAAGGTCCTAGAAGTTGCTGTGGCCTCTTGTCTGTTTTAGTGTAACCTCAACGGGGGGGGGGGGGGGAGCTGGAGAATCATTCTGGCCTAACCAATTAGCATTGCCTCCAAGAGATGAAATTTGCTTTTTACAAAATATGCACTAAAAATTACAGGTCAGGTGATGAAAACAGGTCTGGAACTTAACTGGAAGTTAGTTTTGTGTTAACTTGACACAAGTAGAGTTATCTGAGAGGGAGGGACCTCCATAAGATTTGGCTGTCAGCAGGCCTGCAGGACATTTTCTGAATTAGTGATTGATGGGAGAGGGCCCAGCCCATTGTGGGTAGGGACACCCCTTAACTAGTCATCCTGGGTCTGCAGGTCATGGGTTCTTTATAAAGTATGGTGAACAAGCCAGTTAAGCAGCCCTTTTCCACTACCTCTGCATCAGCTCCTGCCTCCAGGTTCAAGAGAGTATGATCCAGGATGTGGAAGCCAAATAAAGCCTTTCCTCTCCAAGCTGCTCATAGTCATGGTATTTCACCACAGCAGTAGTAGCCCTAAGATAGTAAGACTTATAGAGACAACACTCCTAAATTTCTTCGGTATTCACAAAGTTAGCTCACCTTCCCAGCCTTCAACTCTTGCATTTATGGTTTTTCCTTTGACAGTTAGACTCATGAAATCCACAGGGGCTAACATAACCCACTCATCCGTATTAAAGATGCAATGGCATAGCCATCAACCAGTTCTTGTCTCAATCACCACATGAAATGTCTTTGTGGCTCCTCCATCTGTATTTGCCTACAACCTGATCTTCTGGAAGCATCTTCTCAATTGAGGCTCCCTCTTCTCAGACTCTGGCTTGTACTTCAGTCAGCTATTAGGTCTCAAACCCTGGGATAAATGACTCAGGTGCTTATTCAACATATCAAAGTACACCTGGCTGCCAGGTACTTCCAGCATCCCTCAGTCCCTACCTGTTAGAGGGTGTGGCTGGCATACTCCAGCCCAGGGCCTGGGTTGCTCTTCCCCTACCTGCCCTTTCCTATATAATCCAGCCATTTTGGGTACCCAGCCTTTTTGTCTTTTGGCCTACCCTTTAACCTCCTGGCTCTCCCCTCACCCATCCCCTCTCCTCACATGGCTGAGGGTCATGTTAACTCTGGACTCTCCCAGATGTGTCTGCCTCTGGCTATGCTCTCCCTTTTATCTACAGTAAACCTCCACCATACCTAGGAACAGTCAATCCTTTTATATTTCTTTTTTTCATTCAGCAGCCGACAGTGGAAATAAGGTATCTTGTGATGTTCTAAATCAGCAATCCTTGCACTAAATGAATTTTCATCTTTTTTTTTTTCTTACTTCAGACATTGCTCAGGATTTCTGCCTAGTTTGATTGTGCCATCACTGCTGGAAAGACGATGTTGGACCTCCACACCGCGCACAGTGTGTAGCTTCCCCTCCCCTAAGGCTGCCTGGGATAGGACCATTTACCCAGCCTTATGTCTAAGGAAAGGAAAGTTAATGTGTTACCTTCGCTCATTGTATGGTTCACTGTCTGCCTGTGCAAGACGATCACAATAATGCCCTTCACTGGTGTCTTCAGTGTTCTCTGGGACCTGTGGAACGTAAGATGTGAGACTTGGGCACTAAGTTTTCTGCATACACATACCTACCTACCTACCCTCTTATCTGCACGCTTAAACCCACAGCTTCTGTGGCAGAGACTTGAGGTGAACTTACTTCAGACATCCACGCCCAGAGGAACTGTCCTACATCACCTGTGCACAGTGTGTCAGCATCCCCATCCTAGCCTCTCAAGTGCCCATCTCTGCCTTCCTGACCTTTTACTGCTGCCTAAAGTTCTAATAAGCGTAATGATCTTTCTGAAATACAGTTGCCAAGGGCTGGGCGAGGGGAACAATGCCAGGGTGACTCACTGACCTCAAGGACAGCAGCAGATACCAGACAGGGGAGAAATAGCAAATGCAAGGATGGGAGAGTCCTGGTGATAAAGCTGCTCTGGCCAGCAGTCCCCAAGGACCTATAGAAGGCCACACGCAATAGAGAACATGGGCTTGGAGGCCAGCATCACAGCCCCAGCCATGGTAATTAGTTCAGTCAGTCCCCAGAACCCATTACTGGTAGGAATAGAACTGACTCCATAATAGTGTCCTGTGACCTCTGTACACCCCTATTCTTAAAAAAGAAAGAAAAGCATGAGTTTGGAAGCCAGACACATATGGGTTTAAATTCTTGCTCTACTAGTATCTAGATGCAGAACCTTCACCCCTGAGCCTTAATTTTCCTGTGTATAGAAAGCACAATTGAATACTACTCAGCCATCAGAAACAACCAAATCATGCTATTTGCAGCCAAATGGATGGAACTAGAGAAGCTCATCCTGAGTGAGCTAACCCAGACTCAGAAGGATGAACATGGCATCTATTCACTTATAATTGGATTTTAGCCATGTAGTACAGTATAACTATACTACAGCCAATGCACCAAAGGGAACAGAAACATAGACTTTGTTATCTGTCAATGAGACACTTCTCCCTAGTGGGGCAGCCTTGTAGGCCCCCAGTGTATGAGGAGGCTCTTGGCCCTCATATGACTGCTGAACTGGGGCGGGGGACTGATGGGTAGGGACACTCCACTCCGGAGGAGTGGGATGGAAGGGGATGGGGGTAGAAGGTGGGAAGGTGAGACTGGGAGTGGTGGAAAGAGGGTACTGTGATGGAGATGTAAACTGAAGTAATAAACATTAAAAAAAAGAAAGTACCACTTACTTCAGACTCTCACAAATTGTCATGTAAATATGTGCTGAGACTTGAGGCTGTGGGTTTCAAATGGAACAAGTAAGGAAGGTTGCCTAGAAGACTGTATTCCTGAAGCACAATGTAAATATGCGTGTTCAGTCTCTGATGAACTGAATCAAGACCAGTGATAGATACCATCCATTCATCACTATGGTTGAACATGTTCTCTGACCTTTATAGTTTACACAACACAGGTCATTGAGCACTACCTCGTGTCTGTAATAGGCTCATTTCAGAGGCCAGCTTTTATCATACCACACAGATCTCATCTCCTTTGTTTTTATGTTAGATACTAACATAACATTGTTTGGCCTCGGAAAAATGACTGGTCAAATATGCTAAATTTATAAGATGATACTCACCCTGTCCTGACTTTTGGTTGTTTTCATGTGTGGGCTCATTATCTTTTTTCCTTCATTAAAAAATACTCATTTCATCCTAGCATGGTGACTCATACCTGTAATACTAGACTTGGGAGGTGGAGGCAATAGGATTATTTCAAGTTTGAGACAAACTTGGGCTATACAGTGAGTTCCAGGGCACACTGAGCTATGGAGTACAACTTAATCTCAGAAAACAAACAAAAAACCTAACTAATATATAAAGAAAAAGGTTACTTGAATTTAAAGCTCTCCCCAGTGTAAAGTATACTTTATGTATGGAAAGGCTGCAAGATAGCTTCCTATTTTTAATATTTTTAAAGTTATGTATATGTGGCATGGGAGGGATTACATATACATGAGGTCAGAAGTATAGGAGCCCCCGGAGCTGGAGTTATAGGTGGTGTGAGCTGCCCAACAGCTGGGGGCTGAACAGTATGCATGTCAGCCACGGAGCCATCTCTCCAGCCTCTTCTTTTTCTTTTTAAATGTGTCTTTGCAAATAGAAAGGGATAAACATGTTTTATCTGTACATGGCTTATAAAAAGCAAACAGTCACTTTTACTGATCCATCAACTACTCTGGGAAACCATGGGAGAAGAGAGGGAGAGGGAGGGAGGGAGAGAGAGAGAGAGAGAGAGAGAGAGAGAGAGAGAGAGATGCTCTAGGTCAGGCCTCTTGACAGAGTGCTATTTCCACACACCTGTTTAATCAGGCCCTATTTGTGTTAACCTTTCCAGTTCATGGCACAAAAACAAAACAAAAAAAAAATCCCTGCAGTTTTGAGGACTTTACTGGTTGGTTCACCATCAAGCACTTTTCCGTGGAGCGTGACACAATTGCTCCAGAGTAAGCAAAGGTCAAGTCAAGCCATTAATTAGAGCTGCCACTAAACTACACAGTCAGGGACACATTCCCTTTGCATCTTGAGACCTTGATCAAATTTGTGCACATGATACACAAAGCATCATATGACACACCATTCACTACCGTGTTTCTTTCACTCAGATTGACTTCATTGTGAAAATATGAGACAGAATTTACCATTTCAGCCATTGTCAAGTTCAGTGACATTAAATATAGTCACATAATAAGAGTCACCATCATCTCTAGAAACTTCTCATTATTCCAAACTAAAACTTTACACATTAAACGACAACTCTCTCCACAATCCCTCGTAGTGCAGTTAAACTTTCTGTCTCCATGCATTTGACTGCTCTAGGATCTCATTTTAGTGGAGTTACATGGTGCTTACTTTTGAGTCTGGCTTTTTCACTTAGCACAGTGTCTTCAGAGTTCATTCATATTATAGTATCAGAATTACATTCCCTTTTTTGTTTGTTTTTCGAGACAGGGTTTCTCTGTGTAACAGCTCTGGCTGTCCTAGACTCACTTTGTAGACCAGGCTGGCCTCGAACTCACAGAGATCCACCTACCTCTGCCTCCTAAGTGCTGGGATTAAAGGCATGTGCCACCATGCTGGGTACATTCCCTTTTAAGGCTAAGTAAAACTCCATTTATATGCATCCACTTATTCAGACATCAGTGGACTTCTGAGTTGTTTTCCACCTTTTGACTGACTGTTATGAATACAGCATCTATGAGTGTGTGTATACATTTGCTCATGCATGTAAACTCCCAGTGGTCAACTGTTGAATAAGATGGTGATTCTGTGGCTTTGAAACCTGTCATACTATTTATCAAGGTGACTATAGCATTTTATAGTCTTACCAGTAGTACACAAGGGTTCCAATTTGTATACACCCTTGCCAACACATGCTCTTTAACAGTCATTGTCCTAATGTGTGAGGGGCCACACTCTCCTTTTTATGTCCCCAGTGGCCAGAAGTGCTGAACATTTTGCATGCTCTTAGAGAAATGTCTGTGGAAATCCTCTGTCAATTTTTATTGGGCCATTTTTATTTGTTATGAGGTTTTTGTTTGTTTTTCAAGACAGGGTTTCTCTGTGTACTAGCTCTGGCTGTCCTGGACTCACTCTGTAGACCAGGCTGGCCTCGAACTCACAGAGATCTGCCTGCCTCTGCCTCCCGAATGCTGGGATTAATAGCAGGCCACAAGTTTTTTTTTTTCAGGATTATTTCTTGTTATTATTTGTTTACTTTCTTATTTATTTATAGTTTTGTTTTTTAGAGACAGAGTTTCTCTGTGCATCCCTGGATGTCCTGGAACTCACTTTGTAGACCAGGCTAGCCTTGAACTCTCAGAGATCCACTTGCCTCTGCCTCTGGAGAACTGGGATTAAAGGCATGCCTGGTCATTACAGACAGCTGTGAACGCCATGTGGGTGCTGGGATTTGAACCTGAATCCTTTGCAAGAGCAGCCAATACTCTTAACTGCTGAGCCATCTCTATTGTTGGGGAAGGTCTAATAACATTGCTTCTGATAGGCTGATTTCTGTCGCGTCCCCCTCGACCAGCAAGGACGACGCAACTCGCAAAAGCTCTTCTCAAGCAGTTTATTCAGGTCCCTTGAAAACAGTCTTCTGAATGCCCGGGCAGACCCAACCCACAGGCTAAATACTATATGAACAGCCAATCAAGTAAAGCCACGTGGTACTATCTTAGAGGGCCACTTATGTGGAAGCAAGCCAGATCAGCGGTCTTAGCCAAATATGGACTTGTTTACCACAGAGAGCGCTCACCATCGGGCTGGTGGAAGGCGGAAACCGGCGCCATCTTTAGGGCGCGGCACGTCGCAGGACTCTATAGTTCCTCCTTTTTTATTTTTAAAAATGTAGGTAGAAGTCCCTGGAAAGGCTTCGTAATCCCCATATTTGGGGATCTCATGGCGGGCCTGAGCCTGTAGGAGGGCGGTGCTCAAACTCTTACCCGTCTCTGGGTCAGCCTCCCCACTCGGGGCTGCCCTGTCTTAGGTGGCCGAGACTTACCCGTCAACTCCGTCATTGACTTGCCAGACCCTAATACCCGTGGAACGAATACCTCAGTGGGCAGGGACTATGCTCAGTGAAGATTTAAGGATTCATGGCAGCGAGCCATGCCTGAGGGGACTGGCCCGCCTCAATGGCGACAAGGGCCTGTATAATCATGGCTGCATTACACTCTGTGTGGCTCTCATCTTGTAGATGCACCATAGGCAAACCAGAGAAGCTAGTATCATCAGTATCGCCAAAGAGCCTACGCACGCCCACTCCTTAAGATGATCCATAGCCGTCTGTATCCAGGAAGTCAAACCAGTAGCCAGGCTCATTTCCACCCGAGTGGAGTTGATGTGGATGATTGTTGCTCTCAGCTCTCTCATCAAATTTTCAAATTCAGCCGACCAATCCTGTAAGAGGAATTCTGACAATTGTCTAGACAGATTAGCAGCCTTTGTAAAATTTCGATACTGCACGGAAGTAACACACAAGCCTTGCATTTTCCACTCACACCCCAATTGTGCTAGTTGCCAAAGAGAATCAATCTGTTCTTGTATTAAATCTATGTGTTGATTAACTATCATAAGGCCTCCTTTGAGATGAGAATTCATAGAGGTCTGAGTATCCAATGCCTGTGCTACAGTGGCTGAGATGTTATTCAGGGCATTGGCAGTCTGTATAGAACTAGACAAGGCAATAGCTGAGGCAGTAGCCCCCACAGCAGCAACAGTGATGGCAGTAACAATAGCTGCAGTGATGCCAAAATCTCTTTTAAGCCTGAATAGCATCATGGTATTAGGGGCCTCTACAGGAACTGGTACATATCGAGGCATTCTAGTCACCACAGCCACAGGAAAGGCTGTGGCATTCCAACACAGGGCATAAAAGCATGTGTCCGGAGTGCATACTAACTTTTCTTCACCCAAGGATGCACTCCCATTACTTACAATCCACAGAAAAGGAGGCCAGAGACACACTGGCGAGGCTGAAAAGGTCTTATTCTTGGACAAAAGAAATGTCACATTTCCCCAGCCACTGTCACCACTAAAATCTCCGACCCCCACAGAATAGTTCCCCAAAGAAAAATTGCCCTTTTGATAAGATCCTCCTCCAAGCATAATGACAGGTCCCAAGTCCATGTAACTTCCATTTACCCCACACAAAAGCCACAAATCAAAAGGATTAGTAACAGTCTGTTGCATACCCAATGTAGTCTGATCTCTATCCATAGTAGATAAATTGAGCAATCCTGAACAATTTTCATTTACTACATGACTAATTGAGGGACTAAAGGAAAAATATCTACCCTGAACCCAAACTGCTCTACGTTCCTGACATCCAGTCCAGGGAAAAGGTCCTTCCTCTCCTGCGGATCCTCTACAAAAAGGTGCCCAGCGTGGCTGTCTGGGGGGGTCCCTGTCAGAGACTCATGTGGGCCACCATCCTTCAAGGCGAGAACCGTTAACTGAGATATTAAAACCGCGTGTGCCGTTCCAAGGAGGAATCTTTGATACAAAGTCCACCGACTGCCGAGACAATTTAATGCACTCTGTATCATCTGACCTATTGAAGCTCATTAAAAAGCACAGACTACCCTTCAAGCTGACATTTCTATTACCCTCTATAGGGCTTTTCTGACCATCAAAGGGAAGGTAGGGTAAGCGTAAGCTTCTATTACTGCTAAATAAGCGTGGAAACACAGTTGCATCATGTCTGACCGGCATCGGCTTTGGGAATATCGACAGGATCCCCCATCTTGGCTCGGTCATTCCTGACATACTCACTGCTACTATCACCAGGATCCCCAGGAAGGTCTTCATGATGAATCTTCCTCACAAGGCAGTCAGGCACCCACACTGGATCTTGTTGATCCTGAGGAAAAACACAAACAGATCCTCTCGCCCATGTTAGCACGGGGTCAGGCCCTCGCCAAGAGCCTGTCAAAATATCCTTCCACTTCACCATGCCTTTAGGTGGACCATGGGAATCCTGATGTCTGTCCGCTGCTGAGCGGCCTTGAGCATCCAAATTGAAAAAGTTTAAAGTAAATAAGGCTAAAGACATTCTCTCCTTGGGGGTACGGCCTTGGCCTATTTCCCCTTTCTGTTTTTGCAAACATTCTTTCAAGGTGCGATGAGCACGCTCCACAATTCCTTGTCCTTGAGGATTATATGGTAATCCGTGATTAAGCTGTACCTCCATCTGGTTGCAGAAGGAGACAAAGGACTGAGCCGTATAGGCTGGTCCATTGTCCGTTTTCAGCTGCTGTGGTTTTCCCCATGCAGCCCAGGCTTCTAAGCAATGCCCTATGACATTGTGAGCCTTTTCTCCACTCATAGGTGTAGCATGTATGATACCTGAGCAGGTATCCACAGATACATGAATATATTTTAAGGTTCCAAACTCTGAAATGTGGGTAACGTCCATTTGCCATATTTTGAGTGGCATCAACCCTCTAGGGTTCACTCCCACACTGGGAGGATGATGATGAATCACACACTGAGGACAGTCCAAAACCACTTGTCTAGCATCTGCTCTAGACAAATGGAATTTCTGCTGTAGAGTTTTTGCATTTACATGAAATAATTGGTGAAACTGTCTGGCTTGGTCCAGGAATGAGCTCTAAAAAATGCATTCCCTCCTAGTCCATTGATCAACTTTATCATTACCCTCACTTAATGGTCCAGGTAATCCTGTATGTGCTCTGATATGTTGAATATAAAAACACCTTTTCCTTTGCCAGATTAAAACTTGTAACTCTTGTAATAAGGCACATACAGTACTACTATTCTTAATAGGACCTGCTAATTCTAATACTTTCACTGCGTTGACCACATAGACTGAATCTTAGATCAAATTGAATGCAAATTGACATCTTTTAAACACCTCAATTACTATTTTCAACTCTACTATTTGGGGGGAGCCCGGTTGAAATTGGCATAGCACGGGCTCTTGTCTTTCTATCAAATAGGCTCCGCAGCCTGTCTTTGAGCCATCAGTAAACACATTTGGTGACCCTTGAAGTGGTACTGCTGAAGTAACCTTAGGGAATATCACTGGGTGCTCCTTAAAAAATGATAGCAATGGATGCTTAGGATAATGGTTATCAATCACTCCTTCAAAGCTACATTGCAATATTGCCCAGTCATCTACAGTGCCACACAAAATCTTAATTTGATGACTGGAATAGGGCACTATTATACTGGCAGGAGCAACTCCAAAAGACTGCAAACATTGTTGGATACCATTCAAGGCTAAAGCAGCAACTGCAGGGGGATAATGTTCTATGGATTTTTTTGGAGAAATCTTCGAATAAGTCCATAATAATGGTCCATCCTGCCATAACAATCCTGTAGGTTGACCATAGGTGGCAAATATGCACAATGCAATGGGCTGTCCTTCCTGCCATCTCTTTAGGAAGGCACTCTGCAACCTTTCTTCCACTTTACATAAAGCTTTTCTTGCTTCTCCTGTTAATTGCCTAGGAGAATTAAGTGCTGAATCACCTTTCAAAATATCATATAGGGGTCTTATTTCATAATTTGGTAGCTTCAAATAGCCTCTTACCCAATTGATATCTAACAACCTTTGAAAATCATTTAGAGTCGTTAAATTATCTTTTCTTATCTCAATCTTTTGAGGTATTATCTTTTCAGGTCCAACCTTTGCTCCTAAATAATTAACCACATTTTCCTTTTGAACCTTATCAGGAGCAATAAACAACCTTTTCTTTTTTAATAATTGAACTAATTCTTCATAGGCCTGATCTAACATTTGTTTACTCTTAGCTGCCAGTAAGATATCATCCATATAATGAACACATCTTAAATCTGGAAAATTCTTTCTCAAGGGAGCAATGGCTTCCCCCACATACAGTTGGCACATAGTGGGGCTGTTCGCCATGCCCTGAGGCAGTACTACCCATTCAAACCGCTGATCAGGTTCTTCATGGTTACAGGATGGAACAGTAAATGCAAATCTCTCACTATCTTTGGCACACAAAGGGATGGAGAAAAAACAGTCCCTTATATCTATAACTATTATGGGCCATGAGGCTGGCAAAGATGATAAAAGCGGCAAGCCGCGTTGCACGGGCCCATGATCTGCATTTGCATTTGTTGATTTATGGCACACAGGTCATGCAACAATCTCCATTTTCCAGATTTCTTTTTAATGACAAAGATAGGTGTATTCCAGGGAGATACAGATGGTTTTATATGATTTAAAGACATCTGTTCATCCACCAACTCTTTGGCTGCATTCAATTTTACAGAGGAAAGTGGCCACTGAGGAACCCATACTGGGTCCTCCGTCTTCCAAGTTATGGGAATGCCCTCCTCAGTGGCCCCTAGGAAAAACCCAGGCCCTGTCTCTTTTGTCTTTGCTGCATAGATATGGGACTCTTCCGCCCCTGCAAATATTTTCCTATTCCAAAGCCTGGAGCATATCACATATCTTGCATCATACGTTGGTGTAGGGGTTAGATAAATTAGATTTAGTAAATATATAGGAGTTTCTGATACTGTCTCTTAATTCGGGGCCTGAAGAGCATTATCAGCATGAAGTCAGCAAAAACAGGAAAGACTCAATAGACTGAAAAACAAGTTTAAAGTCAGGAAAAACAGGAAAGACTCAATAGAATTGAAGAAACAAAGTATCTGGCCTGACATTGTTATCAGCTGCTAAGTGGGCGGAGCCCAAATTAAGCTGAAACAGAGTTCCTCCTATCTAAGGTCAGTGCATGGAGCCCAGGAGAGAAGAGGCCCCTGATGCTAGAGAGCTCCAAGAGTCCTGCTGAAAAAAGGGCTGGCCATTGATGGCCAGCTCTCTCCCTGAAGCAGAAAGAATTCGGTGAGCAAAGAAAGCCTGAGCAAGACACCAAAAGGCCAAGGACTTGACCCTGTGGCTCAGCTTTTGCCTAGAGGGGTTTGATCTGTCCGAACAGTGGCCTAAAAGAAACTGTGCCTGGCTTTAAGGACTGAGGCAGAGCAGCTGAGTTCCTGATTCAAAAGAAGTAAGTTGGCCTGCAGACGGCTGGGGTCTCCCACAGAGAAGAAAGCATGAAGCCTTATTTAATGTGAGACTGCAATAACCAACTTACCCTGACGAACCTGCATCTGAGAGATCCAGAAGAAGGACTGCTAAGTGTGTTAAAGAATCTACAACAAAGACTGTGTTCCTGACGACTGAGGACCTGCCCCAGAGACTGTATCATTCTAAAAGGTTATGAAAGTAGTTATTATAATTATCAATAGGTTTAGTGGATAGGTTAAAGGGGTTGTAGGAATTTATAGGATTAATAGTTAAGAAATTGTTGGTGTTTGTTATAAGTGAATTTAGTAATAAATAAATAAGTGTTAAATAATAATTTAAAAGTTCGGTAACACGTTGGGCTGAATCAGAATAGTCATTACTCAATTTAAATCCCATATCCTTTAAAAGATCTCTTCCCCAAAGGGAGATAGGGAGCTCAAGTACATATGGCTGCATTTCTCCTGAGTGGTTTTCTTTGTCCTGCCACTTTAATAATCTTGCACTCATATCTGGAGTCTTAGCAAAACCCAGGCCTTGAAGTGTTTGAGAAGAGGCTTGTACGGGCCAACCTGAAGGCCAGTCTTTCTTTGCTATGATACTCCTATCAGCCCCAGTATCCAAAAGGCCCAGGATCTTTTTACCATCAACTTTTAACTCCAAGACGGGGCGTTGGTCCAAATCCAAGGAGAGAAAAGTCAGATCCGTGCCCGTGAACCCAAAACCATCTTTTCCTCTCTCTCGATCCCTTGCCGCATAGCAATCATGTAAGCTCAGCAAAATGACCAACTGAGCAATTCTATCTCCAGGAGAGATAGCTGTTATACCACGGGGGGAGGCTACCATGATCTTAACCACTCCTGTATAATCTGGATCTATAACCCCAGGATGGACAATAAGTCCTCTCAAGGCTGGTGATGACCTCCCTATCAGCAAACCAACTGTACTAGGTTCAAGGGGTCCTTTAAAATCTGTTTCAATTAACTGGACCCCCATTTGGGGCGTTAATACGAGTCTGGTGGTGGAGCAGAGGTCCAGTCCTGCTGAGCCTGCAGTGGCTCTCCGTGGTCTCTCGGATGGCGGAGGGTTGGCCATCTCTCTTGATTCTGTTCTTTGTCCTGATTCTCTATTGCCCCATATATTTGTGGGTCCTGGGGTCATGGGCCCCGCTGTCCATTTTTTGGACGAGCGCCACCATAACCTTGAGTTAAAGGCTGGCCATGGATGTCTGTCACTGAACCACTGAACGGCACTCATTAGCCCAATGGTTCCCTTTCTTACATTTTGGGCATAACCTTGGCTGCCTGGGGCATTGTGCACTTCCTGTACTTTTTGTACTCCTTCCCTCGGGGCATTGTCTTTTAAAATGTCCCATCTTGCCACACTTAAAACAAACTCCTGGACTTCCTCCACCTTTTCTGGTCAACTGTACTACTGCGGCAGCAAGACCAGCATTAGTTAACGGCCCTCCAAGTTCTCTACACACTTTCATCCAGGCTTCTAGCTCTTTACTCTTGTAAGGGGTGATAGCGGCTCTACACTCTTTGGTGCATTGCTCATAGACCAACTGTTTTAGTGGCATAGCAGCATCCGGGTCACCAAAAATCTTCCCTGCCGCTTCCACCAATCGTGCCACAAAGTCTGAAAAGGGCTCCATGGGGCCCTGTAGAATCTTAGTTAAGTTCCCACTCACCTCCCCTTTGTTAGGAAGGGATTTCCAAGCCTTGATAGCTGTCTGGTTTATTTGTTCATAAACCTGATTGGGATATCCTGTCTGCTGGTTGGCAAATCTCCCCTGCCCAAGCAGCATCTCTATCCCAGGTTGGATTTCCATTTCTCTGATTAATGGCTGCTTGCTCAGTGGCATACTCAATCAAGAAAGCTTTCCAGTCTAAGTATTGCCCTGGACTTAAGCAGGCGCGGGACAGGCCACTCCAATCACTCGGAGTCATACAATGTCTGCTTAATGCTCCTACTTGAGCCAATGTAAAAGAAGCGGTAATGCCATAGGTACAAACCGACTCTGCAAGGGATTTAATTACTTTAAAATCAAGCGGTTCCTCGTACCTGTTCCCTTGTGGGTCTTGGTATACCGGATAGGCAAACTATAATTCTGTTCTTACTTGTGTCCACATCCCCGGGCAGAAAGATCTCCCTACTTTTAGGGACTGAACAGGCTGATCTATCTGAACGGCTTCTGGGTATGGAGGGGGAGTTGAAGGTGCCGCGGCAACGGCTTCACTTACACCGACTGCCGCCAATGTGTCTTTCTCTTTTACCCTTTTCTTTTCCCTTTTTCTTTTCTTTTTTTTTTTTGTTTTTCGAGACAGGGTTTCTCTGAGTAGCCGTGGCTGTCCTGGACTCACTTTTTGTAGACCAGGCTGGCCTCGAACTTGCAAAGATCCACCTGCCTCTGCCTCCCAAGTGCTGGGATTAAAGGCGTGCGCCACCACCTCCCAGCTTCTTTTCCCTTTTTCTAATAGCAGTCCTCTCCAACTGTTCTATTAGAGTGTGTAGCTCCCCTTCAGAATCCGTGCCCTCTGAGTCCTCAAAATCTCTAAAATCTCTAAGATCGGGATAGAGAGGGACCTTCTTTTTGTTTTCCTTTTCACTGTCTGCCTGCTCAGATCTTTCGCCTTTGTTACTTCCCTTTTCACTGTCTGTCTGCTCAGATCGTTCCCCTTGCAGCAGTTCCAAGGCTGATTCTCCCTCCTTGATTGCGTTACAGCATCTCTGATCTTCTAAACAACTCTTCATCTTCCAAATCGGTCTTACTCCATGCTTCAGAGTACCTTGCTCCCAAGTAAAATCCAAGTCTCTGCCTAATTTGTCCCAGCAGGATACCGTAAGATTCCCGGACACTGCAAACCACGGAGCCATGGAGTCGCATTCATTCAAAAATCTCTCTAGGGTAGACTTCTTAAGCTTCAAATTCCTAGCTAAAAGTAGCTCCTGAAGAGCCAGAAAAATTGGATGTGACTGAGACAATCCCATGATTAAAAATTTACTTTCGGTTCACTGTTTCCCGCGAAACTTTACCTTTAGTTCGCAATTTCCGCGAAACTTTACCTTTAGTTCGCAACTTCCGCGAAACTTTACCTTTAGTTCGCAATTTCCGCGAAACTTTACCTTTAGTTCGCAATTTCCACGAAACTTTATTGTCCCAATTTATCCCGGGAACTTACCAGTGCACTGCCCCTGACTGCAGGAGTTCTGAGTCTTTTCTGGTTCCCCGTACAGGCCACCACTTGTCGCGTCCCCCTCGACCAGCAAGGACGACGCAACTCGCAAAAGCTCTTCTCAAGCAGTTTATTCAGGTCCCTTGAAAACAGTCTTCCGAATGCCCGGGCAGACCCAACCCACAGGCTAAATACTATATGAACAGCCAATCAAGTAAAGCCACGTGGTGCTATCTTAGAGGTCCACGTATGCAGAAGCAAGCCAGATCAGCGGTCTTAGCCAAATATGGACTTGTTTACCACAGAGAGCGCTCACCATCGGGCTGGTGGAAGGCGGAAACCAGCGCCATCTTTAGGGCGCGGCACATCGCAGCTCTCTACAGATTTCAATGCTGAGATCTGCCCCTTCTGAGGCATTCTTTTGATTGGTTAATAAAAGTCACTGATGGCCAATTAGCTGGGCAGAAAGAATATAGGAAGGTGGGACTTCCTGAGATTAAAACAGGAACCCTGCGTTTTACACAGAGGATTTTCTCATTCTGCCAGGAGACATGGAAGCAGATAGACATGTTTGAGAACTCTGGAAGATAATAACAGGCACATGGCGGTTTGGGATTAGGTGGTGCAGGTTAACTTAAATTAGCTAATTGAGAGTCTGCCTAGTTAAGGGCTAAACATTGAAACATTAAAAGGTCTTGGTGTATTTAATTATTGGAGAAAGGATCACGGCAGCTTATAGGCTGTCAGTCCAAGCAATCCAGGGCCATCAGCCTCCCTCTGAGCTCCAGTGAATCTCCGGCCAAGCCGCCTGCAATTCTATGGGCCTAATATAACAACTTATATTAGTTAACAGAGTTTAGGTTACAGGTGGTGTAGGCCACCCTCGGTCCAGGGCTTTTTCCCCAGGAAAAATCAGGCTGCTGGTTAAGGTGGGCCAGGTCCCACCAGGCCTCCGGCTGCTCTGCCAGGCCACCAGCTGCTCTGCTGGCCTAATCCTACAGTTTATACTTATTAATAAATACAATTGATAATTAAATTGCACTTTCTATCTCCCATCTTGTTAATTTTAAGCTGCTGTTAAAATAATAGTTTTCATTACGGCATTTTCATATGCTCACTTTTTTCTCCCTACTACCTTTGATTGATTGATTTTTGGTTTTTCGAGACAGGGTTTTTCTGTATAACAGCTCTGGCTGTCCTGGACTCGCTTTGTAGACCAGGCTGGCCTCGAACTCATAGTGATGCACCTGCCTCTGCCTCCCAAGTGCTGGGATTAAAGGCGTGCACCACCACGCCTGGCTCTACCTTTGATTTATTGCACCCTGCCCCCTCTTTACTGCCTCCTACAGTGGGATTAGTCCCTTGAGTCCTGGCAGAGTAACTTCATCTTGCAGTAAGATGCCATTTAAATGTTCTGTGTGCCAGACTGCAGCAAAATGTGCCATCCTTTCTAGAGTTGGTTACTGAGACCAGCAGACCTCTGTGAAAGAAAAGGTAGCATCTACAGGGGCACTAATCTTCCTAGAGTCTGACTTGTCTGGTGCCTTCTTGCCAGAGTCTGCAGTCACCTCTCCTGACTTAACACTAGGTAGCACTCTGAGCCCAGGTTTGTACCAATCCTGCTGCCAACTGAGAACCACACAGAGCAGGAGCTCAGTGAGCTTGACTCTTCAGCGCGCCTGTGAGTCACTTTCACACACACACACACACACACACACACACACACACACACACACACACCCGTGAGAAACCCTAACCAGCTCTTTTGTCTCATCAAGCTGAAATGGGTAGAATCTTTCTTAGGTCTGTCTGCTCTTGTTTGAGTAAATAGGTGTTACTTTACATTTTCCGAGGGAAGTCACACACCCCCAAAGACAGCCTCATGTCTGTTTTCAAGTACACATGCATGCACATGAAATAAACTCTCTACAGTAAAGTCTAGATCTGTAGCGTTTGAAAAGCCTTTCTCCTGTTTTGTGGACAGTGTCCTGTACTCGCGTCAACTTTTAATTTTTTAAAAAAAGTTTTTATTTGTTTATTTTACATCCCAGTTGATACCTGCCTCCCACCTCAACTTTTAGTTTTGATAAAGTCCAATTTGTCTAAAATTTTTAGTTGACCATGTTTTGGTGTTATTTATATACAAGAATCATTTCCAAGTCTAACTTTATAGAGTCCTCCTTCAATTTTTCCAAAAGTTTTATAGTTTTAGGTCTCATATGTGTTCTCTCATCCACTCTGAGTTCATTTTGTCAGTGGTGCCAGTGGCTTGGCTTCCTTCTTTAGAGCACACATACCCAGCCAGGAATGGTTAGTTGAAAACTTGACTTTTAGCAAGTTTACACAGGTATAGCCCACAACTGATGGCACTGACCTTTATACACAATTCACTGGCTTAAAAAATTACAGTCATGGGCTGGAGAGATGGCTCGGCGGTTAAGAGCACTGGCTGCTCTTCCAGAGGACCTGGGTTCAATTTCCAGCACCCACATGGCAATTCACAGTTGTCTGTAACTCCAGTTTGAGGGAATCCAAGAACCTCACCCAGAACATACATGCAGGCAAAACACCAATGCACATAAAACAAGAATAAGCAAATCATTTATAAAAATGAAATCTTTAAAAAAAATTACAGTCATACAGCCACAACCATGACCCAGTTTTAAAGCAGATGCATCACTCTGGAAATATTTTTCAGGGCTATCTGTAGTCACTGCTCATTCCAACCCTGAACCCTATGTTAACACAAAGGCAAATGCACCCAGGGCATTCTGCAACTCCTATCACACAGCACAACTGAGTTTGATCATATAACAGCGTGTGTGGGTATGCTGTGCTTGTATGGCGACGGCTGTCCATTTTATGGGCACAGCAATGGACTTCCGGGAGATTTCCTCTTCCTGATTATAGGGAGGAATGCTGTTGTGAACATTCAGGTTCATTGTGCAGACACAAGTTTTCATTTATTTGGGCAGCTGACCAGGAAGGGACTTGCTAGGCCATACTAACGTGTGCCTTAACAAACTGTCCGCACCATTTTATAGTCACAACAGCAATGAACTGCACTTTCCCATATCCCACAGACTTAAAAAAAAAATCACAGCAGAGTAAATTTATATTTTATTTTTGTTTTTCAATCTTTTAATGAATTACAATGTCAAGTATTTTTCACATGCTTATTGACCATTTTTGCATTTTCTTTGGTAAAATGGCCATACTTTAGTTCAGTTTTCTATTACTGAGTTGAGACACTTCAATTGAATGAGTTCTTGTATATACTACGCCATCTGTCAGATATATGACTTGCAAGTATTTTCTCCTATTTTGTGCCTGGTATTTCATTTTTACAGTGGAATCACTTGAAGCATGGTAAAGTGTCATTTGCATATACTCCAATACATCAAGTATCTTACCAATTGTGCTGGTCATACCCCATCTTTGCCTAATCTGATAGCATAAAGACTTTCTCCTGAGAGGTTCATATTTTAGTTTTTACATTCACAGGCATCTTGAATTATTTTTGTATATGGAAAAAAAGGAATTTATTTCTTTACATGTGGATATGTGACTGTCACAGTGTCCTGTTAGACTGCTGTTTGGGAGCCCATGTCTGGAGCCCTGCATTCCTCTTTAGGCCAGCACCACCCTGTCTAAACTATGGTAGTTTTACAATAAGCTGGAAGTCAGGTAGTTTAGGACCTTCAATCTATTGTTTCATCATTGCTTTCTGATTCCAGGCCCTTTGTATTCCCAGTGGTATGTTATGGTCACCCTGTCATTTATCACAAAAACCTGCTGGGATTTACTGGGATGGCACTAGTCTCTGGGAAAATTTAAACTAAAAAGAACTGATATCTTAATATTATATTTTCCAAACCCTTCAACACAACAATTCCTGCAATTAGTTGTGTCTCTGACCAAGAGCATCTTGCATGCTATGGATCCTTGATCATTAGTTTTTTTGTTGTTGGTTTTTTGTTTTTTGTTTTTTGAAACAGGGTCTTCCACTGAGCCTGGATCTGATTCATCAAGATTATGTGGCCAGCAAAACCCAAGGCTACACAGGGAAACTCTGTCCTTGAAAAAACAAAAAAAGAAAGAAAAGAAAAGAAAGGAAATCATTCTTGTGTGAAAAATAATGATTAGCGCAAAATCCATGGAAGAATTCTTAGGGTCACCCTTTTGGAATGTCTGTAAACACAAATACCTACACATAACACAAAGATCCCACCTGTGCCTCTAAACACCCCATTCGGAATTTACTTACTGTGGCGGGTACTGGTATTGCTTGTCTCTACCAAGCTGATCTCACGGTGGACTGAACTGGCCCTCTGAAGGTGGCCCTTCCTGGCATCAAAGAGAAGAGAAATAAAAATGGAAAACCAGTAATTGAAAAACACATCAGAAGAATCAAATAGAAAATTAAGCTTGGATGTTTGGGAGTTCATTCTCTCTCGAGAGCTACCCAAAATCATAGGGCCGCCCTAATGTTGCATCCCCTCAATAGACAACCTGCCTGCAGAGGTGGCAGCAACACTCTGGATGCTGCCGAGTGTACAGCATGGCACCGAAGCTATGTCTTAGGGTCCTCACCATTGTGGATCCATTTATGTACTATGGGGTGGTTTAGCGAACAAATCTAACTCATGACAATAAAAACTTGTTTTGAACACAAGCTTCATCAGCTTTGGGTCATCTGATTATAACCCTATACAGGTTATAGTTTGTAACCATGTGAATTTTAAAAACTACTCTAAATATTAAAATGAAAGTTGAAATGTAAAAAGTTGCTTTTTTTCCAATATGTCAATCCCAATGTATTAATTTACATTACTGAAAATGAATTCACGTCATCTAGCCATAGCAAAATGGTGTTTTCTAAAAGCATGCTGGCCTCTAATCCTAAAATGCCAATTCTAGAAGTAGTCATAGCATTGGGTGTAGAGGATATTTTGGACCGCTTTCAAGTAGCATCATTTCCTAAGTTACAGAAAGTCCAAAAGGCCCTCAGGTCAAAGTTCTTTCAACTGCTAGTTGGTTTTGTTAAGGAACTATCTGTTTTCATTCTTTTTTATTTATTAAACAATTCCCTCTCTTTTCTTTTCCCCCTTTCTGGTATCGTGTACATGCGTGGTTGTGTGCGCATGTGTATGTGTGTTGCACACATTCTCCCATGTGAAGGCCTGAGGAAGATGCCAGCTGTCACTTTCTGCCTTACTCCCTTGAGACAGGCAGGGTCTGTCACTGAACACAAAGCTCACCCTTTCAGCTAACTAGCTAGTTAGTTAGCTGGTCCCGCCTGTCTCCACCCAAGCCCAAAGCCTAGAGTTTGAGGACTTGCAGCAATGGCTGGCCTTTATTTGGGTGCTAGGGGTTCAAACTTACATCCTCATATTTGCACAGAAAGTACTTACTAAGCCATCTTTCTAGCCCTGCTTTCTCTATTTTTAGAGACAGGGTCTCATTTTGTATCTCAGGCAAGTCTAGAACTGAGTAATCTTTCTGTCTATTCCTCCCAAGTTCTGGGGTCACAGAGACACATTACCACTTTCTCAAATGCTGGGGTCACAAGTGTGCACTACCATGCCTGGCTTAGTTTCACTCACAGAAGAACATTTCTAAGCCCAGAAACACTACAAAAGTCAGTAGACAACAATTCAAAGCCTCTGTCTAGATCTCACGAGCAGTAACAACCAGATTGATTTTGCTCTTGTGGTTAGGACATGTGTACCTCTGTTCAAGTTTTCATTAAAAATGGAAAAAGGAGCTGAGGAGACCCTGAATCCGACCCCCAGAAAACCTACACCTTTAAAAGTTGTGTGTGGTGGTGTACCCTTGCAATTCGAGCACTAGGGAGGCAAAGACAGGCAGATCTCTCACTGGCCAGCCTAGTCCACTTGGTGAGTTCCAGACCAAGCAATGTAGATGCTTCAATAATGACAGCTGGTATTGTCCTCTGGCCTGCACACACATGTGCATGCACACTTGCACAAGGACACACACATACACAAAGAAAATATGTGATTTTTAAGCACATTTCAGTCTGACCTGAAAATTATTTTGAAATGTTGTTTTTGTAAGACAAATGCTTTTTTTTTTAAAGGTTTTTCAAGACAGGGGTTCTCTGTGTAACAGCCCTGGCTGTCCTGGAACTCACTCTGTAGACCAGGATGGCCTTGAACTCAGAGATCTGCTTGCCTCTACCTCCCGAGTGCTGGGATTAAAGGTGTGCACCACCACCATGCCTGGCAACAAATGCTATTTTTAAATTAAATTTATATCAACTTTCTAAATGTTCAGGTTTCCAATGTCTAACCTTTATGAGTAGCAAGAAAATCATTTGTAAAATAAAATACATATTTAAAAAAGTGAATAACAACATTTATAGGCAGTTTAAGAAGTGGCACTCAGCCAGGTGTTGCACATACTTCCATCATGGCCTCTGGAAGGTAGAGGTGAGGAAGATATGCAGGCAAGGTCATTCTTGGCTGCATATATTGTCATATACATGTTATATATAACACATTGGATGATATTTTTATTGTCGAAATTTACATACTGTTTCTTCCTTTTTCCTTCTTGCATCTCACACACACCCTGGAGAGTCAGCTCCACTCTGGCCCTCGGGCAGAAGAATTATTAGGAACTAGCTCTAAGGTCTGCACATCTACAGTTATCTTCAATTCTCCCTCATTCTTGAAAGCTGTTTTCACTTCCACAGAGGTTTGGGGTTGCTGTCACCTCCTCTGAGCACACTGCAAATGCCATTGCTGCCTCGGCTCTGTCCCTGGCTTCCTGAGTGCTCTGCAGCCAACTTAATCACTGGGTCCTTGAAGACTTGTTATCTTTTCTACATTAGCAACTTTCTCTTTAGTACTGGTGTTCTGCTATTTTCTGAGGCTGTGCTAGGCACATGTGTTTTTTGTTTTTTTTTTTTAACCTGCTTGACAATTGCTGAATCTGTGAATAACTTACAAATTCTGAATGTTTCAGCTATCACTCTCCTCAAACACTGCCTAAGTCCAAAGTCTTTCCCCACCAAACTCCAGAAAAACATCAGTTAGGTATGGTCACGCTGTTTGCCATGTTTCTTGACCTTTCCTTAACATTTTACAGATCTTATTCTTTTAGGTTTGGGATACTTTTTCCATTTTATTTCATCTCTCCTCTAGTGTTCTTTGCTTTTTTTTCTCTCCTCTCTTTCTGTCTCTCTTTTCCTTCCATCCCTCCCCTTACTGTTTATAATGTTTAAAAACATAAACTGAACTTTAAAAATTTTTAAGAGATGTACTGAATTTTTAAATTATAACTTTATTTTTTTCAGTTTCTGAATTGGCCTTTGTCAAATCTGCTCTTTTGTAAACCTATCATTTATTTTAAAAAACATTTATATTTATATTTTATTTTTTTGTGTATGAGTGTTTTGCCTGCATGTGTATATGTACTACATGTGTGCCTGGTGCCTGAGTTTAGAAGAGGAGTCAGATCCCTTGTATCTAGAGTTATAGACAGTTGTTAGCTACCATGTGGGTGCTTGGAAATCAAACCCAGTTTGATTAAGAGAAACAAGTGCTCCTAACCATTGAATTATCTCTTCAACTCTCATTTATTATTCATACATATTAAACATACTTATTTTAAATCATGACTCCCCACAAATGAATATTCTGAATATCTGGTTCTACTCTGCAAGCTCATAGTTACTACAGCCAAATCTAGATTACCAGGGCTAATATTACACAAAGTAGTTCAATGACCAATCAGTATCAAATGAACATTCTACTTCCAAATCATCAGTACAGTGAATGATGAGGAGATTAATCAGCTGATCTTCCCTTTAGCATGCTACTTTGGAAGATGTGTTTAGAATCAGAAGAGATCATTATCCAGTTTTCCTAAGATTAGTGCATTTAGAATGTTTGTTCTAATTGGTGGTGCCGCTCTTCTTCCATGTCAGTAACTAATCTTATTCTGTGAGGTGCTTTTTAAAGTAAAGAATGACAGTGGGCTCTTCAAAAGCTGATTTGTACTTGTTTCTGTCAATCAGTTGAGAATATTTACAGTCTGAACTACTTTATACTCTTAACATTTCCCCCACTAGACATTAGAAATACTGTGAGCTCAGGATGAAAATCCACTAGACATTTGTGGTTAGAGGTTTCTTTCTTTTCTTACCTTTCTGTCTTTGTTTTTTTTGAGGCAGGCTCTCTTTAGGTAGTAGAGGCTAGCCTTGGACTACTAGCATGTGCCGGCCACTCCTGGCTTTAGAAGTTTCTTTTTCAATCCATATCAATCATTCTTATATAGTCTTCCACTCCTTATACTTACATGCCTATACTTTCTACCCTAAAGATAGGCTTTTGGGGCTTCTTTTTGAGAAAGGGTTTCCTCTAGTAGCCAGGCTTGTGTGGAACTCAGTAATACTCCTGTATCATCTCCTAAGTGTTAGGATTATAGGTGTAAGCCACTATGCCTGGGTCAAAAGCTATCATTTAGTTTGGTATAATGTACTTCAGATTAGAATTTTCTTCTTTGTGTACCAGGTCTCACTCTATAAATCAGACTGGCCTGAAACTCATTATGTAACCCAGGTTGGCCTTGAACTTACAGCAATCTTTCTGCCTCAGCCTTTTAAGAGCTGGAATTACAAACACAAACTACTACATCTAGCTTTAGCTAAGAATAGTTCTGAATTCTGCCTCCAGTCTGTAGAGCAAGTGTTCTTTGCTCTTTTATGAAAATTTTATTGCTCAATGGCACTCAGCACATTTGGGGGTATAACATACCACTTCCTTTGCAAATTCAAAGGTTAGTAAAGGAATCCAGTTGCAGACAACTGTACCAATACTCAAATTCTATGGATTAAAAAACACACACACAAGCCACTCTTAGCCACTCTCAGTGGAATATTAGATTCCCTTATGAATCCTTCAGTCACTCTGTGAGGCCTGCTTCTGGCTTTCTAATTGACCTATGGGTGAGCTTCACTGACTATGGCTTTTTACCATAGTTCAGCATAAGGGTGAGTTACATTTACTATAGCTCCTTATAATTGAGTAGGCAGGTGAAAGGAATTCTGTCAGAGTACCTGTGTCACTTCTGGGGGACAGATCATTTTGAGTGTGAAGCATTCTGGAGCTTTCCTTTCCCTCTGGTATGGCAACCAGCAGCACTTATGGTGGCTGCTTCATAGTTTGAGTTCTCATGACTATATTTAGCATGACCAATCCATGTGCTAACCTATAATGATTATATATTATGAATAAGAAAGTTTTTTTAATTATTTATTTTTCTTGTATGTGCACTGGTGTTTTGCCTGAATTCATAAGATAGCTGTGAGCAGCCATGTGGATGCTGGGATCCAATGCTGGTCCTCTGGAAAAGCAGCCAGAGTTTTTAACTGCTGAGCCATCTCTCCAACCCCCTAAAGCTTCTCTTTTTAAGCAACTAAACTATTGAGGTTGCATCAATCTTTTCCTGTTGCTATACAAATACCATTGACTGGGTAATTTCCAAAGAATGGATATTCATTTAGCTCATGGTTCCTGATGCTGACATGTCTAAGAGCATGACATTAACAAACTGCTCAGCACCCAGTAAGGACCTTCTAACTGGGTCATGGCACTGCACTGGGTATCAATCACATAGTGAGACAGGGCCAGCAAGTTAGACAGATCTCACTTTAACAATACAGTGGCCCAATGATAATCGATCTTCCACTATGCTTTTTTTTTTTTTTTTTTGGTCTTTTGAGACAGGGTTTCTCTGGGTAGCCCTGGCTATTCTGGAACTCACTCTGTAGACCAGGCTGGCTTTGAACTCAGAAATCCACCTGCCTCTGCCTTCTGAGTACTGAGATTGAAGGCATGGGCCACCATATTTGGCCTTTCCACAATGCATTAAGGAATTAATCCATTCATTCTGTAGAGCCCTCATGGCCCAATCATCACTCAAAGGTCAGTCAAATACCATTAACACGGGACTTTGAAGAAGTTGTCTCTGATACATTAAATTTGAAGAGCAAATTCAAACCATGGTAAGTAAGTTGATAGTTACTACGGTCAGACCTAAACTGCATAGGGCTCACCACACAAAGTAGCTCAGCAACCAATCAATAGAAGATGAAAATCTACTTCTAAGTCAGCACTGAAGTGAATAATGAGAAATTAGAATTAGTTAAGCTAATCTTTCCCTTATCATGTTTTAATCTGCTATGGAAAACATACATAGAGGGATAGAATAAGAACAGATCATTATTCAGTTTTCTCAAAATGTTTTAGAGTGAAAGGCAAACAAATTCCCAAGATGGCTCATCTAATACTTCATAACATGCTACTCTAAACTCAGAAGATTAAAATTTTCTCTCTCATGGTTCTATTGGTTGCCAGCTGAGTTTTTTCCCTGCCCCCATAACCTGGAGGGGGAGGGGAGGCTGCGTGATTGCAGGCAACCAGTAGGCAAAATGAGCCAACTAAACGTTCAAAAGAGCAGGCTGTCTGGGTGCCTCATTGAGATGACTAGCAGTTGCTGCTGGCTCAGAGTCCCGCTGGGGCTGCTTCTTTCTCTGTTTAGGTTTCTTACAAGATGCTCACTGATTCTAAAATGGAGCTTTTAGTCCAATTTAAGGCTGTGTTCTTAATTGTAACATTTACATAATATTCATGGCTGAAGCAATCATAGTGCCTGTCTAGAGAAAGAAACTCTATTTCTTTTCACAATTTGATGGATTGAAGCCAGAACCTCATGTCTGCCAGACAAACACACTGTCACTGAACTGTACTGCGTCAGCCCTAAATTAAAACCCTTGCTGGATGAATGGCAAGGTCACACTGAGGAAGGACACATATGAGAGACAGATCACATGGGAAACAGAGTGTGATGTAATTAGTTTGTAAGTTTTTGTATCTGAAGTATTTAGATACAAAATTATGAGATAAGATCTACTTTGTGATGAAATATGCAATAGTGCATATTTTAAAAGTGTGAAATCCTTCCAAATTGTAATCAGGGTTTATAAGATATAAGTTTATCTATATGTTATTCTTAGCCAACTTGGTTTCATGATGACCATCATCTCCATTTTCATGAGCACATGAGAGCAACCAGGATACATTTAATACTTATTAATACAAAATAACTACTAAAATTAATTTCATATTCATTTAGAAAGTTTTCAAAAACACTAAAGATCAATCATAAGGAATCAATGAAAGTGATCTTTAATGTATAGATTGCATGTATACAATGCAATTTTTACAACATGCAATTTTTCCTTCTGTTTCTCTTAGGAGTGACCAGTTTCTCCAATTTAAGTTTTTGTTTCTTTATCTGTCTCTCTAGATTTAAATAGCCCATGAGTTTAGAGAACGCTTCTACCTTGTTGGCTGTTGTGTTCTTTATGCCTAGCACTTAACAGACACTAAAGAAAAGGCTGACGGTAGACACCAGCCATGAGCCTTAAGCTCCTAAAGCACTTCTAAAGCATGAGCCACTTTACTTTTAGTGTTCAAAGGTTACTAAAAACCACCTCACCCAAATGCTTGTGTGACTTAAAAGCATGATTGCTGTAGTGAATGTGAGTCCACCTAGCTTAGAGATATCACAATGACAAGGAACAAGTTGAAATTGCTTAAGATGCTTTTTAAATGACTTAGTTTTTAACAAAATTGTATTGGAGAGATAATGCCAGACATAAAGCAGTATCTGCAGAACTATCTAGAAGTAAAGAGCATGTTATTGACTTAGAGGCCGCTGCTTCAGGCATTACTGTCTTCTCTCTGAGGGTCTGTTTCCGCTTCCGTTACCTGCACAGGAAGCAGAGCGCTGCTACCGTGAGAGTCACTAGGATCACCAGGGCCACCAAAGCTGCCGACAGGTTACTTTTGCTTTGGATGCTGGAGCTTGGGAGGAAAACCTCTTCGCAACGAGCTCCTGTATAATTTTCAACGCACCTGTAGGACAAAAGTTTAGATAAAGATCGAAGCACTGGCTGATGTGGAAACACAGGGTCTTCAGCTGGAGTGAAGGGGAGGGCCTCTACTTTTCAGACTGTGGAGTAGACACGCTTGATGCGAAGCTCATAGGGCCACGGGTACAGCCATATGTGTCGTTTCACACTTGCTTTCTTCCTTTAATAGTTCTTCAGCAGCTTAGTGTCTAGAGGAATCAGGTAGTATTCAGACTCCATGTGGGGACAGTGTTGATACCTTCTGGGTTAGGGTTCTCTTCCTGCCAACTTTTGCAGAAGGTACTACAATGCTGCCGTTCTAGTTTGTCCTCAACTCCCTGGCTCAGCTTTCTAAGTAGCTGGGACTACAAGTGTATGAAAGTCTACATTTCCAGTGGTGTAAATGTTCGTGTATAACTCAGATTCACCTACAATTTATTATATATAGATATATAAATGATTCCAACTTTTCCTCAAAATTATTTCTTCCAAATCCAGAGTTATTCAATGTTATGTCCCTTCCCTACTGTCCAAAAATGCCTTCTTAAACTTTTGTCAACTTTATGTGACTAACAGTGTTTCTATTTTTCTCCAGAGACAGCACAAAAAAGCAAAGAATACCACAAAGATGTCTTTGATGTGGCCAGTCAGCCCTTTTTCCCTGTTAGCATGTTCAAAGGATTAATATATGCTAACAAGAATTATGCTGTTTGGCATCCCATCAATTTATATTACAGTTGAATGTAAACATTTTTTTTAAGCTGGAAATGGTGGTACACATCTAGTCTTAGCACTTGGAAAGCTGAGGCAGGAGGATCAACTCAAATTCAAGGCCAACCTGGGCTACATGAGTTTTAGGCAAGCCCAGCCTGGAGTATGAAACTCTATTTTAGAAAAAACTTTTTTTTCTTTTTAATACAAGCATTTGTTTATAAAGTAACTCAAGAAATTATGTAGGACATTCACAAAGTATATGAAACAATAATGCTATATAAAAATGAGTGTGCATTTTTTTGCACACACAGATACATACCTTAACCTATTTTTTTTAGCCAAAAAAAATGTAAAGGTTGATTTTGCAAAGCTAATTTTCCTCCTCACCTCTTTTCAGATTAGGTAGGTATTTGGAATTTATTCTCTCTATTCCCACATTGTACTAATAAAGACAACAGGCCTAGAGGTAATTACTGGTTTTAACAGCTAATGTGATAGGATAACTAATAACCTACATATAAATAAGAAAATGATTTGGAACAGAGTAAATTGTAGCTGACCAAATGCCAGACACTTTATGAGCCTCAGGCCCCCCTGATGAAGACAGGAGTTACTACTGTTAGCTTCATGGGGGCTTTAGGTAATACAGTAGCTCTCTCAAACTACTGCAAAGATCAATTTGTGGAGATAAGGAAAGAGAACATAAGGACAGGATATAAAACACTAAGGGAAAGGTATTTGTGGGGAAAACTCATAATTATTTACAGTATAAATGTTAAAATTTTTTTCCTTGGGACTGGAAAGATGGCTCAGTAGTTAAGAGCACTGATTTCTCTTCCAAAGGACCTGGGTTCAATTCTCAGTCCCACGTGGAGGCTCACAACCATCTGTAACTACAGTCCCTGGGGATCTCATGCCTTCTTTTGGGCTCTGCAGGCACCAGGCATAGACAAACGTGCATACAAATCACTGATACACATAAAATAAATAAATTAATAAAACATGAAAGTATGATTCCCATAGACTCAATTAAATACATATGAGAATAAAAAAGATAAGTAAAAAATCATTTCGTTCTTCTCTAGTTTTACTTTCCACTTTCCAGGATCAACAGACAAACAAGCAGACAGACAGGGACACAGGCAGACAGACAGGGACACAGGCAGACAGACAG
>CAJQZJ010026844.1:2808716-2825875 GCA_907164525.1 Lophiomys imhausi
GGACACAGGCAGACAGACAGGGACACAGGCAGACAGACAGGGACACACACACACACTTACTTCTCAGAAGAATACAGCTTCATAAACTATGGTCACATAACAGCGTGTGGGGGTTATGAAAAACTTAGCAACATGCAAAGTCCCAAACACAAATTGCAGTTAAACTGAATGCTTGGTGGTTCTGCCAGGAGGGCTTATCTCCCTGCACACCAGCCTGTTCCTGCAGCTTCATTCTGAACACACAACACACATACTTCACACTGTGCATGTAGTCGCCACACAAGTCTTACAAATGTTGCCTGTTACACCTTGGCTCAGATTTAGGACTATTGTACATTGTAAATGGCATTGTTACTGTGCGTACAAAGTTTGCTGTTTATAGAAACATAATGGTTTAATTCTGGGAAACAAAGGCTTCGATATTTACCTCCTGTCATTTCTTAGCATGAACATATCAATATAGTATATCTTTGAATTGTATTGTTAGAACATTTGAATTTAAAATTGCTATTTAAGTTTCTAACTTTAAAAAATGTATTTATTTTTATTTTATGTACATAGGTGCCTTGTGCCTTGACTGTGTGTGTCTATGTAAGGGTGTCAGGTTCCCTGGAGCAGGAGTTACAGACAGTTGTGAGCTGCCATGTTGGTGCTGGGAATTGAACCTGGGTTCTCTTGAAGAACAGCCACTGCTGAGCCATCTCTCTAGTCCAAGTTGCTAATTTTTTAATAAAAGATCAATAAATGAATTTTGCCTTAGGATTAGGGTAGAATTTCCAATAGTTTCTGAAATGGCCCTACATATGCTTCTGCTGCTTTATGCTACATATCTTGGTGAAAGGGGATCACAAAATACCATCAGCTCTGAAAAGTGCTGGAGCTGCTTCATGGCATTCAGTATCAAATATGTAAATTTACTTTCATCACTAACAAATATAACTAATATCAGTATCAAATAACTAAATTATTTTTAGTAAAGAATTGTTTTAAAATAAATGTTCTTATCATTACTAGTAAATTCTTGGTGTGTATTCCAACTTTATACACTTACATATCTGGGGTCAGGGAAATTTTTCTTAAGTGAAAGGGTAGTGGGTGGGAGAAGTTGATAAGGCTCTACTCTAGAAACTAACCCAGCAGGCCTGTTACAGCCAACATACACAGCACAAAACAAACAAAGGAAAAGGCAAGTTTCCACCAGATAAAATCCTACTCTAAATTCAGTTCCAAGAATTGTTCTAGAGGCATGAAATACAAATAAAAACTCTCCCATGATTTCCTTAAGATTATTTTTGTATTTAAATAGAATTCAGTTAATGTGTTTACCTTATAGAGGAGCCACTGAAAGAAAGCTGTGTATTAGTCCTGGAATGGTATGTGTAAAGTTCAATGATCAGATCAGGATTGAAGCAAATAGAAAAAGACAGAAGAGGGAAGCAATTAGCAGAGTTCCCTACTGTCCACATCTGGGGAGAAAGTAAACACTGGGGAAATTTTAAGCAAAATAACATCAGAATTTTTTATTATTCTTCACCTCATTAAGTCAGAACTTGGAGAAAGGCAGAGACATGTTTTACTGCCTGGATAAGTTCCAGGTGAATTTTGTTTATCCAGATATCTGTCATATAAATAAGGGAGCACTGCCTACCCAGTGCTGTACATAAGGAGTTTGCTCTGAAGGCTCTGGCTAACTTATGAAAATGTTATGGCTTCAGTTATAACATAAATGTTACATTTCAAGCAAATGTAAGTGCAGGAGAGTGGAGTGGAGACACAGCCAACTGAGAGTAGCGTGAGGGTGAGCTAAAAAGGTCAAGTGTCACAGCAGCGTTTGCACAGAGCTAGCAAGCAGCCCCATCTGTATGTAAATGTCTCTTGCTAAAGTGTTCCTGGGCTTCAGCTCTGTACAGGCTGTCAAGTACCAAAAGGTTGTGCCATCTAATTTGATGAACACCAAGGGCTAACACACTTTCCTGGAATTGAAGATTAATACCAGAATGGGAACAAACACCCAGTGACGTGAGAACCTTTCAAACGCAGAATCTACATTATACAATGGTCTTCTAGATGCACCAGGAGTTTCACCAGATGCACAGAAGCCTTGTTTAGTGCACAGGATGTGAGAAAAGTTCATTTGATTTAAAGTGTTCAGGAGAAGTTGTTATGCTATGGAAAGCCTTCAGCAAGAGTAAAGGAACCAAACTTCTACTTGTGAGACTGAGACAGGAGGATTAGCATGAGTTCAAGGCCAGCTTGGGATATTTGAGGTAACTATCTTTCAAAACAAAACAAACACAAAACTAAACTGAAGAAGTAAATCGTGAACAGATGTGACTGTGTTCCAAAAAAAATGAATACTGGACTTGAGACTAGTAAAAATTAGTTTCCTGACTGTCGCCTGTTACACTTGCTGCATGTGTCACTTAAGCTTTAAAACAAAGTCAAAGAATAACTCCTGCCTTAATTATTTCATTTAGTTATTTTCATAATCAAGCAAGACATCTAGCAGCACTATAGGACAGCATGACAGTGTCCAGGTGAAAGAGGAATGTAGAAGTCTCTCTACAGAAGCAATGTTTATGCCAAATCCAGAATCCAGGTAACTAGGCAGCATGGTGGCCAATAAACATGTTACTATTATACTCCCCAGAAACAAGTCACAAGACCATGTTGTAAAACAATCACCAGCGAAGGAAAACTCATCACCAATGCCATATCACTTGGACAGAGTTACAGTAGAAGGAAAAATTATAACAGTGTGGTACCCAGAGCTGATCCCACTTCACCAACACTTTGTGACAATCAAAGCCAAGTCCGAAACTCATAAAAAGATGAGAACACAAACCAAAAATGAAACTTTTAACAAGAGTTCAAGAAAATACACGGATGACATGGTTTGGATGCACTTAGGATCCACAAGCCTTCGGTTACACAAACACCTGGTCAGAATCCTGTAAAATGCCAACCAGATATGTATAGGCCAAGAACTCAGAGATGACTGGCTGGCAAGCTTTGCCTCTTCGTTTGCCTGGTGCCACAGATGCATTAAACATTTACTAGCTTGATTATGCCTAGAGATATTTAGCTAATGCCCACTCTTGCAAAAATAGCTATTTATGTCAAATGTGTGACATTTGCACCAATAAGGAATGATAATTATGAGTACTGCAAATGGCTTAGCCCAATTTTAATCTAGTTAAAAAGCAAATCTTGGATTATTTCAAGATTTACTGTTATCTAGCTAACTCATATGTGAGATGCATATTTCCATTTGGAGAGTATTTGAATGGAAGCAGCAACATAGTCCACACAGAGAATCACCCATGTTTGCCATTAGGTAAGTTACTGCTTATAGTGGTTTGTAAGATTTAGTTTAAGTAAATCACTGAGAATTTCAAACATTTGTTGAAAGTAGCTAAAGCCCAGCAAAAGGCAGAAGTTCTGTGAGCATGCGCTGAACGAGCAACCGACTGTTGAGCACCATCCTTCACCACTAAGTGAGCGCAGGCGGGTCTGTCCTCGTGAGCGCTCCGAGAGGAGGAGCCACAGGTCTTCACATGACCTGAGACAAAACTCTGTGGTTTGCTAGCTTTCATAATGTTGCATGATGTTGTCTGCACACTAACAAAATAATTTATTAAAGTCTCAGTCTCTGTCTCCCTCATTTTGCTTCCCTCAAAAACATGATCAGAGAGAAACTCCTAAAAGTCACCCCCTGAAATAAAGTGTATTATTTAAAAGGTTGGAAGATAAATTAAAAATAAAAATAAAAAGTATGCATACCAGGCTTTGTGACACATTCCCACAAATCAATATTCAGAAGGGGGGGCAGTAAAGAGTTTGAGGGCAGGCTTGGAGATGGCACTAGCTGCTCTTCCAGAGGACCCCAGTTAAATCTCCAGAACCCAGAACATGGCAGTCCACAACCATCTGTAACTACAGTTCCAGAGGATCTTATGTCCTCTTCTGGCTTCCTCAGGCATTGCACATGGTGATAAAATAATGCATGCTGATAAAACACTCACACATGAAAATAAATCTTAAATTAAAAAAAAAAGAATTCAAGGGTAGCCTCAGCTACACTGTGAAGTTTGAGGTTATTCTGGGCTACATAAGACTCAGTCTCAAACAAAAAATATATGTATACTTTTTACCACTTATGTCTTAGAGATATTTATGTGTACATACATACATACATATATAAAGTATTTATACATAAAATTGTCACTTTCTTCTTTTAAGTGATATTTTCAGTATATGTAAAATATATTTAAATATAAATAATATATAAGTGGGCCTTCCAACTATAGAGATTTTCCCTGTTCATGTCTTTTAAGGGTTCATTAGGACCATCTTAGGAACACCTGGAAAGACTGAAGTAGCTGAACCACAGTTTTAAATGGACAGTGCTCATGCTGGCATCTTACCTTCCCAGGCTGCAGGGAAAATCTCATGGCCCAACTTGGAATAAGACAAAGAGAAGCCAGCGCCAGTTCACTTCCTGACAAAAAAAGTTAGGCATTAGGACCCGTGCAAAAGTCACAGCTGCTCGCATCCCTGTGTGGAAATTAAGTCTTATCATGAGAAAATGGAACTTTTTTTTTTTTTTGGCTGTACTCCAAAGGAGAGAGTGGATGATAAAGATAGTTACTTGAGATTATCAAAATTCAGACGCCGACACATAACTGTATGAACTGCATTATGCAACAATAAGAGGAAAGTAAAAGCAAAATCCATACTACCTCGCATTGGCCCTCAGCTTCCTGAAGAGCAGTGGGCTGCCCTGAGTTGGCTCTGCAGGGCGAGTTCAGCTCTTAGTGACACAAGTCAGGAAGACAAACTCGTTGGAAAAAGTGATAGAGGGAGCTGGTGTGTGTGCCCGTTGTCTTGAAGCCACGGCTTGCACTGAGACAGAACTGTCATCAGGCAGAGTTGGAGGGTTGGGAGATTTACGCTCTTAAGTGTTGTTCTAAAGACTGAGGTCGAGAGAGGTGCATCTGTTGTTTCTGCTGAGAGCAATAATGAGGGAGTCTATAATCAGAAGTAAGGTTACTAAAATAAAAGCATTCACAGAATGCATAAATGGAGCAGCGGCTGGATGAATTTGCGTCTGTTCTATTATAAGCACTGAAGCTGTTATTTCTGCTCCATAAAGGTGTTCTAAAAATCAACCTAATTCCTGATGTTTAATAAATCTTATGGCATACTGTCAAAGATTAAAGCAAAGAGGACTTTGCTGTATTTAATATCAGAGACATTTTTATTTTTTTCCCTTGAAATACAACCTTCTACCAAATTTACAGATGCAAAGACTGAATCTTATCCATGAGTGCCAAGAACTAGCCTATCTTAAGACCCGACCTTAAGAAAACCTTAACATTTTCTGTGGTTAATAAAGCTACTCACAAAAATCTTGAAATTCCCTTTAAAAAGAATTTGGTAAAGCATAGGGTGGTGTGGTGGTTTGAATAAGAATGGCCCCCATAGACTCATATATTTGAATGCTTAGTCATCAGGGAGTGAGTGGCACTACTTGGGAAGGATTGGTAGGTGTGGCTTTGCTGGAGCAGGTGTGGCCTTGGTGGAGGTAGTGTGTCACTGGGGAGTAGACTCTGAGGATTCAAAAGCACAACCCAGGCCCAGTGTCTGTCTGTCTGTCTGTCTGTCTGTCTCTCTCTCTCTCTCTCTCTCACCCTGATGCTTGCTGATCTGGATGTAGAACTCTCAGCTCCTTCTCCAGCTCCATACCTGCCTTTGTGCTATCATGCTTCCCAGCATGCTGCTAATGGAATAAGCCTCTGAAACTAAGCAAGCTCCAGTTAAATGCTTTCTCTTATTAGAGTTACCATGGTCATGGTGTCCCTTCACAAGAATGGAACACTGACTAAGTCAGGTGGAGTCCGGTAATGCTGGGACAAAATGACAATCTACAATTAAATGAGATGATGTGTCAAATACACCAGCACAATAGATGTAGGTTTTCTTCATCTTATTTTTGTATAACCAGTCCACAGATTGCATGTTTGTTCTTCTAAACCCCATTTCCTAAACAGAACTCAGTCTGAACGATCACCCGACAAATGGTTTCTACCTGCCCAATAACACTGATACTGCTACAGATGGGAAACAGAGATCAAAGTCACAAAAGCAGGAAGCCATTCTGGTTGGATTTTGTGGTCGCATGAGCAACCTGCTGTTTGGCAGAGTCCTGGTGAAACCAGAGCTCATTAAGTCACTGTGGGTAACTGTTCCACCAGATAATGCTTTGCCAAGTTAGGCTCCAGCAGAACACCATGTACTGGTTGGCTCTGAGGTGATCTTTGGATAAGTCACAAGATTGAGAGGAAAGCAGGGCAGCTCACAGGCCTTGCCTAGCTAGTGACGCAGGTACAGGTGAAGACAAGCCTCTCCTTCACTCTTGCTGCCTCAACTCTGTACGTCCTGGTTGGAAGTTCTACTTGGATGCCTTTGTGTCTGGATGGTCAAGTTGGCCAAGATGCCAAAGGCTAGAAAGCTCCTGTCAAATTGTTCTTCAGAGAAAGACTTTGATATCAACCACAAAACAGGTTCCCAGATGCATGGTAAACTTATCTTTCTGGGTTATCCAGCTCCACAGAGGCCTGTACTTTCACCTTTGAGCTACTTTTCAACTCTGTAAATTGCAAACCTTAGGAGAATACAAATGAATTCTGCTTGGTATACAACAACAGATCGCTGTGTGGGTCCATATCAATTTCATGCCTATTCACACGTGTGCACACTATTGAATTTTCCTCTGAATCATCTGCAACATTTTTTGGTCTCTTTGTAAATAATCAGTTCATCAAATATACTTCTAACATATGCTCATTTGTGAAAATATAATTCTCTCTTTTATAAATTTTAGAACTTATAGAAACTTTTGTATAACTCATTGTATTAATTCGTTGAAATGCTCAGTAGACTCATTGGGTAGAGTGAGATAAACTGAAGTGTCAGAGAAACCTGCAGACCAGGTCTTATATGCCAGGGAGGACTGCAGACCAGGCCTTATATGCCAGGGAGGACTGTACACTGGACCCTATATGCCAGGGAGGACTGCAGACCAGGCCTTATATCCCAGGGAGGACTGTACACTGGACCCTATTTGCCAGGGATGACTGTACACTGGACCCTATATACCAGGGAGGACTGCACATCAGGCCTGTGCACTAAATATCTTCTCTCAGTTCTCAGAGGTAAGTCCAAGGGAGCAGAGCTTCAGATCTGCTGGTTCCCTCCTATTCTGAACTTCACATTTTCTATCATTTATTTTGTAGGTTTCATTGTTGGTGGTTATAGTTCACATGTGCTTAACAGTTTTCTTCCCATTACTAAGATCATGGTGAAGGCTCTGGCTTGACTATCCAAACACTGAAGCAGGTGGCTGACACTCAAGAGTATCTTTATTGGGAGAGAGAAGGATGCCATGAGACATAAGCATCTCCATAAGAGGAGATGCTTAGAATATAAAATCTCTTAAATTCAAGGAATTCTGTTCTATCTGATGTATATAGTGAACAGCCCCAAAAGTCCATTGTAGGACAATAAGGAATATATCTAATTTTCTAATATCTTAAATATAATTAACTTAATAAAATTATTCTCATCAAAACCAATAAACATTTTAAGAACTCAAGTTATATTAATAGTTCTTTGTTAAATAAGATTAGCTTAATTTTGATTTAATAAAAACAGATTCTCCTTTCTCTGATTTAGAATATTGAGTACAATATGCATACATTTTATTTGACTTAGGTTTGTTTTCCCTAAACTTATATGAGTTCACCAATCAAATAAGCTATTACCCCTTACATAGTGTTAAAATTTTTAGGAATGTAAAAATATTCAACTAAATCATTATTTTGATGCTCTACTTAAACCATAGTTATTTTATAACATTTATATTTTATAACAGAAATTTCTAAGATATCTTAAAATTTTGAACTGATTAAATTTAATTAATATAACTTAATACTCTTAAGGTAGGATTATTGAAACATTAATCACTAAGTTGATTTTATGCTTAGCTTTCTGTTTCTTACATAAGGGATTTACATTATATTAAGAAAATTTGCCACTTCAGTGGGTTATAAAGGATATATGCTCTACTGAGGGTATAGCTCAGCGGTGAGAACCTGTTCAGCGTGAAGGATGCTCTGAGTTTTATCCCTAGCATCACTTAAGGGCAAAAGGAGCAAAATTACAGGGAGCCCTGTGTCTAAAAACAAAACAAAAATCCAGTGAGATGGCTCAGAGGGTAAAGGCACTTGCTGTGCAAGATGTCCTGAGTTCCATCCCCAGAACCTGCATGGTGGAAGCAGAGAACTGATTTCTTCATTCATCCCTTGATCTTCACACATAAGCTGTAGCACTCTCACACTCACACACACCACAAAGAAATATAAAAATAAATTAAATTAAAATTTAAGAAGGACATGTATAGAGGTAGACTGTAAGGTGTGTAATGTGCTTGTGACTTGTGCATGTCTAGTAAGCTGCCTCTTATGCTATCAGTCATAAATGACCCTGAACCTGGTTTTTCTTGTGAAACAGAAATCAGTTATTTGGTTAAAAGTTATAGCTGATGCAAGAAATGAGACTATACTAGGAATGACTGTGGCAGAGATGCACATGAGTGCATGCACTTCTGTGTTTTTAAAGAAAAGCAGTTTTGTTTGAAAGTAGCAGTTCTCAGCTTTTTTACAGAAAGTCAAAGGTGATGAACTTACATTTGTTCAGAACTGCTGGTGTGGGAAACCGAAACACATGAAGACCAGTCATTGATTCACTTGAAGTAAGAATGGTGAATACATATGGAAATAACACCTCAGCATTAGTAACTTGGTGACTGCTGCCTGGGGCTAACTAAAGTGGTTTTAGAATATGAAGAATTGTTTAGGATTTCATTTTCTTATCATATGAAGTGTGTTCTCAGGCCTTAGTACCCTACTGGCTGGGTTTCAGGCAGATGAAACAGTGTTCTTTGTTTTTTGCGGGACCAGACCAAAAAGCAGTGACTCAGCATCTGTCTGGGATGTCTGCTTAATGCTGAACTTTACATCCTGGATTATTTATGGGAAGAAAAATATTAACTCAAAAAGAAAGAGGAAGAGGAGGAAGAGACAGTGACTGAGGCTCTTCATAGCTGTCCTTTCTACTTTTATTCTAAATGTTTTTTGTCCCTCTGAAGAAAAAGACAGCCAAGAACACTCCCTCAAGCACCTTTGATGCTGTAACCAATTGCCCCAATCCCTTCAATGCGTTTTTAATTTTGCTTTCCCAGTAGTGAATCTTGAATACAGAAAAAATTCAATATGTTATTTATACCTGAAAAGGACACTTAAAAAATCACTCCCGTTTACATTATAAAAATCAAGATAGTAGTTAGAAGAGGAACCACTGTCATTTACATTATAGAAGTAAAAATGGTAGTTAGGATCAAGTTAAACAGTCCAGATGATCCTGGAGATTTCTCAGCATGTTGATTCCATATGTTTGTGTGTTTGCTTTAAGATGGGACCATGCCTTTCTTGAACAGCTGGGCTAGAGTGACCCACCTGTCTCTGCCTCCTGAGTAGCTATGGTCACAAGCATTTACCACCATGCCCAGCTACCATAAAAGCTTTTAAATACAGATCAAAACTCATGTGAAATAGGTATGCAATACACTCTAGTAAATTCTGCCCTTCTCCATTATGATATTATTGGCTATAGGAGGAAACTAACCATAGCCATTATATGCCTTCTAAAAGGCTCATGTTTCCCTTCTTGTGCATGGCATATGTGTGTGCATATGTTCATGTGTGTGCACACATGTGCACAGGGGAGAGGTCAATGTTGGGTGCTTTTCTTCAATCACTCTCTATCATATTTCTGAACCTGGAGGAGCTGACCAGTTAGGATAGAGCAACAGGGTAGTGAGCTCCCACAATCCTTTTCTCTCTGCTTCCCCAGCACTAGGGTTACAAACACCTGGCTTCTTAGCTGGGCACTGAGATTTGGAAATCAGCGAAGTGCACTGCAAGCGTTCCACTCTCTGAGCCATCTCCAACACAGTTTATTTTAATCTGATGCTTGGCAAAGGCCCAGAGTCACATAGGAAATAAATGACAGGTACGGCTTAATTCTTCAAAGAATAGATTCTTGGATACAAGATTCTAAGACAATAGGTATTTACAGATCATTCACACAGAACCAAAGGACTGAGTCAGGATCTCCCAGGGTCCTTTGCTCTTCAGAAGACTGCTCAGGGAAGCAGACCTGTAACCCCAAATCACGGAGAGTGTGGTAACGACAAGAACTACTGAGGGACAATTAGATACTTGCTTAGGTTACTATTAATATTTTGATGCCACATTTTTTATATTTAAAAAACCTCTTAAGATATTTATAATCTACAAAAAATTCAGTAGACATTGCTTTTATAAACTGAAACTAAATATTTGAATTACCCATTTTTCATTGATTTAAAGTATCTAATGTTCATATGTACAGAACTTCACTGTTTTCACTTGTAGGTTGTACATTTAACCAAGCCTACTCTGTACGAAAGGCCAGGTTCCCTGGCTTACAGGCTCTGAAGATAAGAATGTCCTTGGCTACCTGGCCAAGCACCTCAGGAAATTGGATGATTTCGAGACAAGAGGAAGTCACTTAAAATTCCATACTACACATGAAATCTGGGTGATAGTTTCTGAGGCGTGGTTTCCTGACCTCATGACAGCCAAGAAGCCTTTGAAACTTTGTTCCAAGACTCCTTATGAAATGTTTCAGAACAAAGTGAGTGTTGTAACTTTTATAGATTCACTACCGAATAGTGAGACTTGTAAGAACAGACTCATGGTGGTATCAGCCTCCCCGCTCACTCAAGCCTGCACCAGCACTTAGGACCAAGTATAACCGAGCATGGTGGTACAGGCTGTAAGCCCAGCTACTGCACATGCTGGGGCAAGAAGACCACAAGGCTAGCCTGACCTGGCCAAATTATTAAAAACCTGCCTCAAAATAAGGATTTTTAGTTGAAAAAAAATTGTTTTTGTTTTTCGAGACAGGGTTTCTCTTGTAACAGCCCCGGCTGTCCTGGAACTCACTCTGTAGACCACGTTGGCCTTGAACTCACAGAGATCCACCTGCCTCTGTCTCCCGCATGCTGGGATTAAAGGTGTGCACCACCACGCCCGGTCAATTGAAAAAAAAAATTAACAGAAACAAAAAATCTGGGTTGCAGAAATAGCTCAGCAGTTAAGAGCACTGGCAGCTCTGACAGAGGACCCAGGTTCAGTTCCCAGGATCCATGTGGTTACTCACAACCATCTATGACTCCAGTTCAAGGAGGCATGGCATGCACACAGTGCACATACATTTTTACAGACAAAACACTCATTCACAAAAATTTTTAAAAAATCTAAAAATAAATATTTTAACATCTTTTTTTAAATATGCAAAAAGTACTAGAAACCCAAATAATAAATCTAGTGGTTCTCAACCTCCCTAATGCTTTGACCCTTTAATACAGTTCCTTGCGTTGTAGTGACCACCAACCATAAAATTATTTTTGTTGCTACTTCATAACTGTAATTTTGCTACTGTTATGAATCATAATGTAAACATTTGCCTTTTCTGATGGTCTTAGGCCCCCTGTGAAAGGGCCATTCGACCCCCCAAAGGCATCGTGACCCATACATTGAGAACTGCTGATCTAATTAATGAAAGGGCTGATGAACTGAATAGATAATTCTCAAAAGAAGGTACACAAACAACGAATAAGAACTCAGCAAGTGTTCAACATCCTTAACCATCAGGGAAAAGCAAATTAAAGCTGCTTTGAGATCCAACTCATCTTGATAAGAATGGATATCAGACATCAAGAAAACAAATGATGACAATGCTGAGGAGGATGTGGGGAAAGAGAATTTGTTCACTGATGGCTAAAGTATAACCTTGTGCAGCCACCATAGCAATCAGCAGCAGGGTCATCAAGAAACTAAAAATTGAATTACTGTATACTCAGACATACCTCTCCTGGACACATGCCTGAAGATACTGTATCCTACTACAAAGATACACTCATATCCATTCTACAGCTATGCTATTCACAGTAGCAAAGCAATAGAATCAGCCTAGATACCATCAACAGACAAATAGACAAAACAAATGTAGTACATATACACAGTAGAATTTCGAGTGGTCACAAAGAAAAATGAAATCATGACGTTTTCAGGAAAGTGATAGGGACCAAAAATCATATTAAACAAAACATGCCACATCCAGAAAGATAAATATTACAAATGTTCTCTTATGTTCAGAACCTATATTTACATGTGTGTATCTACTAGCATACATTTGTGTGTGTGTATGTGTGTGTGAATATGTGCATGCACAAATGGGGGAGGGATCCTGAGAGAAGAGAATTCAGGTAACAAGAAAGAAGAAGTGGAGAATAACTGGAAGAAGAAAGGGAACCAGCTAGAGGGGTCTAGGGAACACAGAAGAAAACAGTGGAGAAGAGGAGCAGCTGAGAACAAAGTATGACACATGTGTGTGAGGAAATGAGAATAAAACCTATTACCGGTATGCCAACCTAAAATTCTAATAAGTTAGAAACATCAGGATAAGCTGGGCAAGTAGTAGTGCATGCCTTTAATCCCAGCACTTGGGAGGCAGAGAAGCAGGTGGATCTCTATGAGTTTGAAGCCAGCCTGGTCTACATAGTGAATTCCAGAACAGCTAGGGCGAACAGAGAAACCCTGTCTCAAAAAACAAAACAAAACAAAAGAAAAACCCAGCAAGATAGTTCAGCTGATGAAGATGCTGCCAAACCTGACAACCTAGTTAGTGCCAGGTCCCATATGGGAAAAGAAGAGAACTGACTCCTACCCGCGGCCTCTACACATGTGGCATGACACGTATGTGCTGCAAGTGGACAAGGGCACAGAGACTACGCACAGTCACATTTGAGATTTCATGATACTTCACAGGCTCTCGCCATCCTACTAAGGACTCTCAGAAAACAATGGTCAAGCACTCAGAACACATTGCATGAGAACTTGGGAAGACAAAAGGCATGATAAAACAAGTTTCCCTGGATCAAGTTTTTAAAAAAGAAAACTAGTTAAGGAATCATGTTTTTGAACTTTACTTACCATCCTACCTTTAATGACTAAGAATATAAAATTAAAAATGCAATTCTTTCAGAGTTACAATAGTCTGTGGGTTAATTTTCTGCTATATATACACTGCACCAGGCAGAGTAATCATCTCAAAAGTAAGGTTTTTTGTTTGTTTGTTTGGTTGGTTGTTTTGTTTTGTTTTGTTTTTGAGACAGGGTTTCTCTGTGTAACAGAGCCCTAGCTGTCCTGGACTTACTGTGTAGACCAGGCTGGCCTCGAACTCACAGAGATCCACCTGCCTCTGCCTCTCAAGTACTGGGATTAAAGGCGTGTGCCAGCACACCTGGCTAAAAGTAAGTTTTTAAAAAGATGTCAAACAATAAAGCAATTAGAATTCTATGCATCTTATGAATAGCCAACTGGTGGTTTGGTGAACTCCGCTGTGAAAAGGCCCAACAAAGTTTACAAGGACCTTGATGAAAGGCACAGGAAGGATAGTTGGGGCCGCCATCTGCTTCTGCTCTGTGCTCATTCACCTGCAGAACCCATGCATTTAGGCAATGACACTAAGATACATGGTGGCATTTATACTTTAGGGTAATTGGAGATTTTCAGAAAGAATGCACATTATAAGGGAAAAATCATTACCTAAAAAGAGACCAAAAAAAAAAAAAAAAGGGTCTGTTTCTGCTACCTCACAGCTAGTCTCTACTAGCAACCACCTATTGTTTTGGAGGGGCCGGGGGCTGTCCATAATATGCTTCCTCCTCCCACATACATCCCTGGGTGTACATAGTAAACAGTGAGTGACAGGAGAAAGAAAAAACTGTCTGACATCTGGTGTCTCATATCCACCTCGGGGAGATCCAATGAGATAAACTATTTCAGAAACACTGGGCATACCAAGGTGATCAACTGTATTTAAGTTAACTGATTTAAGTAGAAAATGTCTTAGAAAAAAACGACAACATAGAGAAGGAGATAATATAAATTTTTTTTTGTTGTTGGCAGAACATGAACCCAGAGTTTATACATGTTAATTATGTGTTCTACCAATGAGGTACATCTCAGCCCAACAACACAAATTCTGATACACTAAACAAAATTCTCGCTTAATTCTTAAATTTATGTATAAAACTAAAATAAATCACATATATATACAGAACATTTGAAAAACTAATATATACATAAAATAGATTAAGGCATAAAAATATTCCATTTCCTAACATTTCTTTAAGTTTTAGATATTCATAATTTTTTTAAGTATGTAAGAAGCTAAAAATGTAATCAGATAGCTAAAATTTATGCTGTCTTTTCTTCCTTTTGTGGTCATGGTCCTCAGTTGGAGTTCAGAAACAATAGCTTGCTTTTATTCCAGATGGTAAATTACAGTAAGTTCTTTCAAGCACAGTGTGTTCCTAACAGAAATGCTGACGGCTGGTAACAGTGGGACAGCCCAGCACGGGGACAGAGTTAGCCTGAGCTTCTGTCAGCAAAGTTTGTCACATTGCTCTTTTCTTCTCTCCAAATTGAGCAGATTTTGACACCTCCATTTTTGGGGGGGGGGTTATTAGGCTGTTTTAATGACATTTATTTGAATATAAAGATTTAAACACACAATTTTATCTCAAAATACTATCTGTCAGGTCAAAATACCTAAAAATAAACCCTAGTTTAAAAGATTAAGCTTTATTTAAATTTCCTGTTTATGTGATTACATTTCCTGTTTGAATTATAACTATTTTAAATCAATAAAATTCTGGCCAAAGACACAAAACAGACTCCCCCACACCAATGCCAATCATTTTCAATTTTATTGTTTTTAGACCTTAACTTATAGACAAGGTCAATACACTGCATATGTTGCATTTTAGTAGTTTTTAATGTCAAATTTGTCATTTTATTAATTTTTCAAGCCTCTTGTATACGCCCTTTCTTGATAATCTTACTGTATGTGTATGTGAATGGAAACATGTGTGCGTGTAGCTCCTAGGGTGCTTCACCTAGCTGGGAACCCTCCTCCCCGTCCTCTGGACCATGGGATTACCGGGGTACCACTGCAGTTGGCCTTAGCTACTTCTTGTTAAGTAACAAAGGTTGCAACTGAATTACACCTCAAATGGCCATTTGGGCATCTCAATTTAGCTCATAAACTTTATAGCTAACATATGAAAGACTTTTCAGAATTAATTTATTAAAAGAACTATAAATGAGTTGATTTATTGATACAGGGTTTAACTATGTAGCCCTGGTTTGCCTGGAACTTGCCATGTAGAACAGGGTGGCCTTGAACTAACAGAGTGCCTGGCTTTGCCTCCAGAGTTCTGAGACTAAAGGCATGTGCTACTAATACTTGGCCTAATTTATAATTTTTTTTTCCTGAAAAATTTTGTAGGAATAAAAAGTATATAAAACATTACCTGGCTTTTAGGGATTTATTAATATTTTTGTTTTTAAAATGTTTTAGTAACTTTTATATTCAAAACGCATTTAAGAAAATTTTGCTTCACACCGTCCTACAGTCTTCAGTGAACAACACGTATCTATTGACAGAAGAACTGTTTTCAGAACAAAACCTAAAAAGACCATCTGGAGAGCATTCTGAGAGATTTTAATCTAAGAGAGTGCCAGATTTCTAAGACCTGTAGGCTTCAGAAAGAGTAAAAAGGGAGACAAATTTGTGAAGACGGTAAAAAATACTATATAAACTCAAAACAGAACTGACGTCATTTCTGTAATCAAATAAAGCAGATGAACCGACCGAAAGTGCAAGGCTCAGTACAAATGTCAGGTACGATCCAGGGTGCTTCCAAGCAAACAGCAAAGTACTGCAAAGTCCCCTCCTTTCTCTGCCGCCCTTTATCCTTGCAATTCTCTGTTGTCACCTGAGCTCAGTCTTCAAGGGGTCTCTGTATATTCTAGTACAGCCAGGTCACTCCCATGCTCCAGATCACACCCTCTGAGGCTTCTCTCAAGCCTATGTGCCGACCCATACTTAATATTTAATAATCTCAAAAGATAATATTTGCATATAGAGGAGAACCTCACTATTAGGTCTGCCTGAGTCCCAGGTTCTCCCAGCATGCCTCAGCTTCTACCTGTTAAGGGGCGTGCCCTGCCCCTACAAGCCTCTACCTATATAATCCTGACATCTTGGGCTCTCTCTCTCTTGCTCTTCCTCTCTCTTCCTCTCTTTCTCTCTCTCTTCCTCTCCCCCTTGTTCTTTTCTCTCCCCTCTCTGCCTCCTTCCCTTCTCTGTCTCTGTCTCTCTCTCTGCATGTGCATGCTGTTTCTCTTTCCCCCTCCTATCCAATAAACCTGCCTTTATATAACTTAAGTTGGCCTGGATTGGATCATTTTTTCCCACAGTGAAGTGTAATATTTTAAAACACTCACAAGTTATAGAAAATAGTCAAATTTCACAAACCCATTTTGCTAAACTTGGTGATGGTTTAATCTTGATTTCGGTCAATGGGACTAGGTTGAGAATTGGTTAGGAGATTAGGAAAGATATGCCTCTCAGTACATCTGTGAGGGCATCCCAAAGAGTATTAGCTAAGAGGAAGACATGCCCAGAGTATGGTTGGTACCATCTGATAAGCAAGAAGCCCAAATGCAACAAAGGCGGAAGAATGAGGATGCTTGTTTTTCCAGGCATCCTTTGCTTCCTGCCCATCATGGGTGAGGAACCAAGATGGCCAAAGCTATTGCAAATAACTCCCCCTTTTAAACTGTTTTTCTTTTATCACAGTGGTAAAAACTGATTTTAAAAACCCTCAAATAATGACTGACTATATTTACCTCACTAATGAGAAACTGAATGATTGCTGTAAGAATTAGCCTTGCTGGGGGCATGGTGGCTCACGCCTTTAATCCCAGCAGAGGCAGGTGGATCTCTGTGAGTTCAAGGCCAGCCTGGTCTACAGAGTAAGTTCCAGGATAGCCAGGGCTACACAGATAAACCCTGTCTCCAAACCACACTCACACACACACACACACACACACACACACACACACACACACACACAC
>CAJQZJ010026844.1:2829723-2863366 GCA_907164525.1 Lophiomys imhausi
AAGAAAGAAAGAAAGAAAGAAAGAAAGAAAGAAAGAAAGAAAGAAAGAGAGAAAGACAGAAAGAAAAAAAGAAAGAAAGAAATGAGCTTTGTTATTCTAGCAGTGGGATTGCACACTTGTGTTTACCACCTTGGCTGGCTGCATGAAGAAGCTGTGCTGAGAGACCGGCTTTGCACCACCCAGGTTTGCGTAAGTACTTTATTATCATGTTGGGACAATGACAGATCGCTTAACACATTTATCAGAACGCATCACTAAGTAACGTAGGGCCGTGACAGGCATCGATTTATGCTAGAAGAGAAACAAGCTTCTAAACTTGCTCACATGGGACAGAAAATGGACACGTGACAGGAAGGAGGGGAACTGTGCACACTATGCCTGCCACTATCCCTCGGGGTCTTTTAGCCTTATGAATTTATTACCAATTTTTTAAAATGTTAAGAGCTTTTGGAACCCACACTAAAGCTATGGTAGGCCACTGTTGCTAAAGAGCAATCATAATCAGAGAAAACTGTGTCCTGAGACTTCTGCTGCTCACTTCTCTGCCAGACACCAGTATATCTCTGGACAAAAAAAAACAAAATACAAACACACACACACACAAATCCTTAGCTATCTGTGTTCTGTATGTTACAGTGGACATTAACTTTAAGTAAGGTTCACGCTATGCTGCAAGATTGAAAGAACCAACCAGTGACGTCGTTTCTAATTTGAATAAACAAACCTGTGGGCGTCTGTGTTAACTTCTGGGAAAAATTATTGGACAGAGACAGTGAGAGTCGTTCTACAGATGGGAACACAGAGAGCCTGTGGAAGAGACTAGAAACAGCACCACGCAGAATGATATAAAAATTTCAAATATTGTAAAGAACACTATCTCTGTGTTAGTTCTGGTCAATGCTGGGAGGCTTGCTCCTTTACAGAGATGTAGGACTCACTCTGACTTCGGCTGGCTGTGGCCAGTAAACCGCTTTTGACAGTCTGAGAGCATGATGATGCCTGCTTGTAGAAACTGATTCTTGTTGGGGGATGGGTACTCCAGACAGGATTTCTCTGTGTGGCCCTGACTGTCCTGGAACTCTCTCTGTATGACCAGACTGACATATATATATATATATATATATATACATGTATGTATATAAATACATGTATGTATATATATACATGTATGTATATATGTATATGTCCAAGTATGTGGGCATTTTCTACTTTCTGGATTACTGACTGGAGTGGGAGGAATTGCCTACTGTGATGGTGCCACCCTTGGGCTGGTGGTCCTGGGTTGTACAAGAAAGCCAACTGAACAAGCCATGTCACTAAGCAGTGAGTGTTCCTTCATGGCCTTTGCTTCAGCTCCTGTCTCCACGATCTTGGCCTGACTTCCCTTCAAGGACTGTAAGGTGAAATGAACCTTTCCTTCCAAAGCTGTTTTCTGTCACGGCATTTGTCATACCACCGCAACAGAAACCTAACTTGGAGAAGAAAACATGGTGACAGGAGAGTCTTAGTCCATGTGTTTGCTGATCTTTGCTCTGTAGAATTTCAATCATAAATGTATTAAGGGAATTCTTTTTTTTTTTCAATAGGGAACCAATGAGTTTATTGGGTTTTATTATAGAACATGGATGAGGGGTTAGTGACAGGAGTATACGTGACTTCAAATCATCTTACTGACAAATCTTCAGCTAGCATGGATGATGGCTTCCCATAGCTGCGTACATGAAGACCTCCTTCCCCTAATCTTTTATTAAGGGATTTCCTAGACCAGCATAAATTGTCTCTTGGTAACTGTACCATGAACATTTAATAGATTATAAATTATAAGTTCTGTTGGGGGCTGGAGAGATGGCTCAGCAGTTAAGAGCACTGGTTGTTCTTCCAAAGGACCGGGATTCAAATCCCAGCACCATATGGCAGTTCAAAAAAAAAAAAACTGTCTGTAATGGCTGGGTTTTGTGGTGCACACCTTTAATCCCAGCACTCGGGAGGCAGAGGCTGGTGGGTCTCTGTGAGTTCAAGGCCAGCCTGGTCTACAGAGTGAGTTCCAGGACAGGGAGGGCTGTTTCACAGAGAAACCCTGTCTTGAAAAACCTAAAAAAAAAAAAAAAATTCTGTCAGTAGCAATTCAGTCTTGTGGGTGGGTGATTGCAGTTCTTGGGATACTCCGTCCTATCAACAACTGAGAGAGGGCCATTGAAATCTTTAATTCATGAATTTATCTATTTGCCTCACTGATTTTTCAAATATTCTATGCATTTTCAAATTCTGTTGCTAGTTTCATATATTTATGATCATTGCCTTCCTAATTGCTCTTTTCACTGTAAAATAGTCCTCTTTGGTAAAAAGACTCTAAGAGCCAGAAGCAGTAGTCATTTGCAGCAAAACAGGTCTAGGCAGATAAGCCACACCATTGCACATGTGAACTTATGGCAACTGTGACTGCTGGCACCAGACCAGTGCAAGGTTAAGCCAGGCTAAATCCCAGCACAGAGCAGGGAGGGCTTGCATGACCCCACCCCTAGCAGAGAAGCTATTTTAATGTGGTGGTTATTGGGGGAGAGACAGTCTGTTTTTCTTCAGGGATATGATCCCTGAGAGGCTACCCATGCTCCAGATGGGCCTACACCCATGCATGTGCAGGCAGCTCCAAATGCACTCAGTGGGTTTGAAATAAAGAGAAGAATACATGAACCTGGGAGGGAAAAGGAGGGGTAGGAGAAGAACTGGAGGGGAGGGAAACAAGGAGTAGATTAGATCAAATCGCAAACATATATAAAATCGCAAACAAGGGGCTGGAGAGATGGCTCAGCAGTTAAGAGCACTGGCTGCTCTTCCAAAGGACCAGGGTTCAAATCCCAGCACCTACATGGCAGTTCACAGCTGTCTGCAATTGCCAAGCCTGGTGGCACATGCCTTTAATCCCAGCACTTGGGAGGCCCAGAGGCAGGCAGATCTCTGTGAGTTCAAGGCCAGCCTTGTCTAGAGTGAGTCCAGGTCAGCCAGGGATACACACAGAGAAACCTTGTCTTGTTGATTGGCAAAAAAATTGTTGGTTGGCAAACAAACAAGAGACAAATATCAATGATGTGTTTTTAGGCACTATCAAATAGAGGCAGTTCTGGCCAGAAGACATAATGCAATTACAGCCCAATGTGAGATTTTTGTTTCTCTCATGGAAATAAATGCCTCAGGAAGTCATATATTCAAATTAGAATTTCTTGTTGTTTTTAAATCAATGATGTTCTGGACTAAATGTTTTGATTACAAATTTGGCTTCTTATCTGTGTCAGCCCATAGGGAGAGAAAATGCCTGGCTCTCATTACCTCAAGTCCACGTTAGTTATAGCCATTATAAAACAATAAGAGCCAGGCATGGTGGCGCACCCTTTTAATCCCAGCACTCAGGAGGCAGAGGCAGGTGGATCTCTGTAAGTTCAAGGCCAACCTGGTCTACAAAGTGTGTCCAGGACAGCCAGGGATACAAAGAGGAAACCCTATCTCGAAAAACCTAAAAAAAAAAAAAAATTAAAAAAAAACAAAACAAACCAAACAAACAAAAAAACCAATAAGTTAGCATGCTTATTTTAGACCCTAGTTTCTGTAAGCCTAGTCAGTGTATGTCTGATCATGAGAGATGAGATCCACTTACACTGTAGAAATACAAGCTGTCACACCATCATGGACACTTAGTCCTCTTCACAGTATTCTGCAATAGTATTAGCTCCTTAGATGTACTAATACTAGCTTCACAGAGTACTGAAAATTTTGTTTTAACTGCAAAAGTTTGATGCTCATTTTTCATATTGTTAAACAAATAAGTTTTGGGGATTTTTGTTTGTTTGTTTGTTTTGAGACAGGGTCTCACTATGTAGCCCTGGCTGTTCAGGAACTCACTATCTAGATCAGGCTGGCCTTGAACTCACAGAGATCCACCTGCCTTTGCTTCCCAAGTGGTGGGATTAAAGGTGTGTGTCACTATGCTCAGCTAAACTGTTTAATGTACCATATATGCTTAACTACATAAGACAAAGAAGAATAAGCCAGATATAGTGACACACACCTTTAATCCTAGCACTTGGAAGACAGAGGCAGACAGATCTCTGTGAGTTCAAGGCCAGCCTGGTCTACAGAGTGAGTTCCAGGATATCCAGGGCTACACAGAGAAACCCTGTCTCAAAAAACAAAACAAACAAAAAGGACAAAGAATAAAGCTATAATGCTGGAAAAAGAGTACACTGAAAAGTTGGGGAAATATTAGTTAGCTTAGATTAGTTAGTTAAAGAACCAGCTCATAGTCTCTCATACAAATCTCCCTAGTTGTACCAAAAAAGAAATTCACTAACAAAACTGGAAAACATGCCAAATTACTTCTTAACAATTTATTGTTGAAGTGGCTAATTATTTATTTAGATCATTTATCTACATAATAATAGCACTGTATCTCAGTATGTTTATTATTATGGTATTTACTTATAGCCTTGTAGAAATCAGATGAAATGGTTATATCAGAATATGAAAGTAAACCAGGTCTACTTCAAACCTCAAAACTTTCCAATGAAATGCATTATGGACACTGCATAATGAGGACCCATAAATACAGTATTGCACACTTCCATCTGATCCCCAAGACTTCTGCTATATTTGGAGTTTTGCTCGCACATATTGATTGAGATAATTTGTAAGAAGGATGAGGTAGGTGTAAAACAGAGGACACTATCTGTCAGTAATCTTAAGCTCCCCCCCCAACACCAATTGAGCACTTTCTCAATTTCATACTCTATTAGACTAAAAAAAGGTTTGCCATGTTCTGATTTGTTAATGGGAGGAGGAAACTGAGGTAAATAAGAGTGAAAGCAGTTCAGAAACATCCTTGTACAAAATCACAAATAAATTTTATGAGGTCATTTATCTACTAGTTTTCCTGGTGGAAATCAGGATAAATTTAAAATTTTGGGTACCAATTCAACTTCATGAAAAATTTAAAAACATACTACATCACAAGATACTTGTGATGGTCATTCTTATTGTCAACTTGACTAGATTTAGAATTTCTATGGAAACACACCTCTAGGGTGTTTCCAGAAAGGTTTGACTGAAGAGGAAAGCCCTACCTTCAATGAGAGCTGGGGTCATAGACTAAAAAAAAAAACAAAACAAAACAAAAAAAAGGAGAAATTGAACATCAACATTCATTTCTGTTTCCTGAGGAAGGATGCAATGAGATTAGCTGCCTCCCGCTTCTGACAAACCAGAAACCAAAATAAATCCTTCCTCCCTGTCATTGTTAGCTTCACCTGTCAACATGATACAACCCAGTGTCACTTTGGAAGAGGGGAGCTCAGCCCAGGAAACTGCTCCATCACATTAATTTGTGGAACTGTCATGGGGGAGCACCTTCTCAATGGCTGATTGATGTTGCAGGGCCCAGCCCACTATGCAGTATCATTCCTAAGCAGGTAGGTCTGGATTATGTAAGAAAAGTCATTGAGCAGGCCAGAGGACATGAATCACTAAGCAGTGTTCTCCCAGGATCTTTGTTTCAGTGCCTGCCTTGAGCTCCTGACCTGGCTTTCCTGGGTGATGGACTATGACGTACCAATGTGAACCAAATCAACCCTTCCCTCCCAAGCTGCTTTTGGTCATGGTGTTTGCCACAGCAATAGCAAACCAGGGCACTCCCTTAAAGTGCTTGTTGTTGCCTTGAAGGAAGCTCTCAAATACTGGTAGGTTAATGCAACAAAAGTTTTCTGCTCACTGTACAGTCTAATGTCCAATGCCATCCTGGCTATCTTCTCTGCTTCCTGGAAAATATGACTCTTGGGTCCCTGGGAAGGATAAATGAGGGCTGGAGTATTTTAGGCACTTGCTTTAAAAGCCAGACTTGCCAGTGGCTGGCATTCCTTTTGTTGATATCCACTGTGAGGATCTGTCACATGGACCCAACCTATCGGCAAGCAAGACTAGGAAATGTAGAACAGACAAGTCTATACTGGACATTAAGAGCCTCTACTACAGTGTGTAGAACAGAAAATGGTAAACTCTACCTTGAGAGACTTCATAAAGGATAGAAAGCTCTGGGTGGGTTTCAGAGCACACCTCTAATTTTGATCCCATATGATGAGACTCCAACAAATATCAGAGACTTTACAAACAGTAAAAGACTTGAACAAAGTCATAGGGTATTCATTGGTTCCAAAGATAATCACTCAATAACTGCTCCACACTTGTTCTATATGGACTGAAAAAAACAAAACAGATAGAAAACATATTCCTTTGTGGAACTTACATTCTACCTTACGGAGCTAGAAAGGAAAGAATAAATAGATGTTATGTAGTATATCTGAAGATAGTGAGAGGCGTGCAGAAACAGTGGGAATACAAAAATGGGCATCTTTCACTGAGAGGGTGACAAAAAAAGAAAAAAAACGTAAAGGAAGGTGCTTGTCCTTTAAAAAATTGGGGATCATCAACCGGCCCACAAAACTTCAAACCAAAAGTTACCCTGTATACAAGAAGTGCAAGGATAAAGATATACCAGAAATTGAGGGAATGTCCAACCAATATCAGGCCCAACCTGAGACCTATCTCAAGGGAGAGAGCCAACCACTATCACTATTAATGATATTCTGCCATGCTTACAGACAGAAGCATAGCATAACTGTCCTCTGAGAGCCTCCATGCAGCAGAGGATCCAAACAGAGGCTGAGATTTCACCACCAAACATTAGACAGAGAGAGGGGTATTTTTGTGGAAGAATAGTTGGGGGAAGGATAGAAATACACGGAGGGGATAAGAACTCCACAAGAAGACTAACAGAGACAACTAACCTAGGCACATGGGGGCTCACAGAGTCTGAACAACCAATCAAAGAGCATGCATGAACTGGACCCCTTACACATATGTAACTGATGGGCAGCTTGGTCATCATGTGGGTCCCCTACAAGTTATCTGTCTCTGACATGGACGTTGATGCCTGCTCTTTGATCACTTCCCCCTAATGGGTCTGCGGTGCCTGGCCTCAGTGGAAGAGGATGCGCTCAGTCCTGATGTGACTCGATATGCTGGGGTGGGATGGTATGGGGGGGCCTCCCCTTTTCTAAGAAGAAGGGGAGGGGAAATAGGAAGAAGGGGGCAGGAGGGTGGGAGCAGGGGAGGGGAGGCAAGGGGCTACGATCGAGATGTAAAATGAATAAATTTAATAAAGTTTTTAAAAATCATAGGGAAAGCACCTAGCACAGAAGGAAGACACGAGGAGTACCTGAAGTCAGAGCTGTCCCAGCGCGGGGAACATGGGGAAGGCTACTGTGGCTCAAGACATGAGTAAGGAGACAAGAGCAAGACACAAGCCAGGCCATGGCAGAAGGCTGTGTCATTAGCGTTTTATAGGACATTGGCTTGTACCTGAGAGAGAAAAACCCAGAAGGGTCCTAAGCATAGAAATAATTTACTTTTTAAAAATTCATAGAGAAAACTGATTTTAAAAACAAAACATAAACCATATGGAATAAACACCATTCAGGAATGTTCAAAACATTTATATCATATTGAGGACATTCCTGAAGTACAAGAGAAAGTCTTGAACAAACAAAAATACATTTCTCAATCTTGGATAGGAAGCTTCGGCATTAACAAATAGATGTTCCGGGGCTGGAGAGATGGCTCAGCGGTTAAGAGCACTGCCTAGTGCTCTTCCAAAGGTCCTGAGTTCAATTCCCAGCAACCACATGGTAGCTCACAACCATCCACAAGGTGATCTGGTGCCCTCTTCTGGAATGCAGGTGTACATGCAGATAGAGCACACATATGCAATAAATAAAATAAATCTTTAAAAAAAAAAAAACAAAAAACAAATAGATGTTCCTTACATAAATGTAATGCAATTAAACTCCCCTCCCCCCAATCTGTTCTTTTTCTTCTGAACAGATAAATTAATTCTAAAGTTCATATGGAGATATCAAGAAGCATGGACAACAACTAGACTTATTGTATATTAAGCTTACTATAAAAATTCAGCAGCTAGGGCTGGAGAGGTGGCTCAGAGGTTAAGAGCACTGGCTGTTCTTCCCAAGGTCCTGAGTTCAATTCCCAGCAACCACATGGTGGCTCACAGCCATCTACATTGAGATCTGCCCGGGCATATATGTAGAGCAAATACTGTATACACAATAAATAAATAAATAAATAAATTCAGCAGCTAATACGCTGTTGCTGGCAGAGAACGAGCAAGTGAGCAATACAGGTCCCTGTCTTCACAGGGGGCCTGGCATGCTAATGAAACTGTGACAGGCAGAGCAGTAATGGGGGACAGTTGCTGTTTTCTGTTTTCATTTGCTCAGACTTATTCCCCACTGTGCGCTACTAAAAGGCTGAGCAAGCTAGCTACGCCCTTCCTCCGTGAGGGTGCCAAGTGCCAGTCCCTTGATCTTGGACCTGCGCTCTAGAGCTGAGAGGGGAACATCTCTACAGTTTAGCCATGTCAGGGATCGTGTGAGCAGCGCAAACACACTAAATAACACTTTTTAAAGAAGGCAAATTAAGATTTGTATCCACACAATGTACAAAACTCAAATATGTAACTTAAAGAGATACCTAAAGCAATCATGGGCGAATTCCTTATAAACTTAGATGGGGAGTACATTCCTTAGAATGACTGAAACTCTAAGAGGTTTAAGAAATAACAGAATTTGACATCAATAAAACAAAACTACCACATGGAAAAAATAAACATGTCAAGGCTAAAAGGGAAGAGTAAACTATAAATAATTTTCTATGACTGATATCATAGGGGAAAAAAATCTAAACTTATAATGGATGTTCTATAGAGAAAGGAATGAAAACTCTAATTATTAAAATAAACAAATACATTATAAAATATTTAAATTATATTTAAACAATGGCATAGTCAGCTCAACTTAGAATTAGGAGAATATAATTTAAAAAGGATTCTGAGATGCTTTTATTTGTCAGACTAGCAAATATCCAGAAGTTTGTTGTTTCTTTTTCCAAGGTACATATGGAGAATCAGGTACCCAAAGGCCTTTTTAGCAGGAGTTCAACTATCCTATCAAAAGTTCTATGGAGAGCAAGTCCATAACACATTAAAACTACAGATGCATTTATGTTCAGCCCAGCAATCTCACTTCCAGAAATGTATTTACAGGATGGGTAGATGTAAATTATTGTTTAATCGGTATTGAGTGAGTTCCAGGTTCACAAGGTAAACATGGAGATCAGTGGTGGTGATCACATAATATTGAATATATTTAGCATGTACACTTAAAAGTGGTTAAAATGATAAGTTTTATGATATGTATATTTTGGTACAATAAAAGGTTGAAAAATCATTTACACATATACTAGGCCCCTCACTCCAACTCTTTAGAAAATATAGATTGCACTTTAGATTAATGTGAGTCAAATTAAAAGTCAAAAGGAGCTGGGGATGGTGGCGCATGCCTTTAATCCCAGCACTTGGGAGGTAGAAGCAGGCGGATCTCTGTGAGTTCAAGGCCAGCTTGGTCTACAAAGTGAGTCCAAGACAGCCAGGGCTACACAGAGAAACCCTGTCTCAAAAACAAAACAAAACAAAAGTCAAAAGGAAAGTTGGAGCTAGGACTAAAGGAAAAATAAAAGCAGAGCTTTCTAATTATGGGATGCAACAGGCATAGCCTTTAGGAAAGAGACGACACAGGTTCTAACCTACAACAGAAGGAGGGTTTCAAATCAATGATTTTTTTTTTTAATCTAAAAAACGAAAATAGGCTTGGTGGTGGTGGTGCACACCTTTAATCCCAGCACTTGGGAAGCAGAGACAGGCAGATCTCTGTGAGTTTGAGGCCGGCCTGGCCTACAGAGCAAGTTCCAGGACAGCCAGGGCTATACAGAGAAATCTTATTTCACTAAAACAAAATAAATAATACATTTTTTAAAAAATGAAAATTTAAATGCCATTCAAAATACCAACCAAAACTACTAAAATCCCTATTTAAAAAACAGAAAGAGGCCAGGTGTGGTGGCACATGCCTTTAATTCCAGCATTTAGGAGGCAGAGGCAGGCTGATCTTTGTGAGTTCAAGACTAGCTTGGTTTACACAGTGAGTCCTGTCTAAAATAAATAAGTAAGTAAGTGAATAAATAAATAAATAAAAGGGCTGTATGAGTACTCAAGGTAACCTGATCAGGACTGAGAATCTACAGATACTCATATAAATAGAACAACAACAAAGTGCTCATCTTAAGATTCTTAGGGACTTTTACATTCTTGAAAATGTAAAAGTGGAGAGCTCTCATTTCCTGAATTAAAAACTATAAAAGTACAACATTAAGTGAGTGTGGGAGAGCCAGCCCTGCCTTCTGTCTGCTATGTGACAGGGACAGATGCCCTCTCCTTCCCTTTGCCCTCACCACCATTGGCCACCAGGAAATCTGGCCCAGATGGGGTCACAAGAGCAGGAGAGCTGTCCCTGCCCCTCATATGCTGCAGTTCTTGGGAAAGCAGGCCCTGCACCTTTCCATAGTAGAACTGGCCCTGCAAGTGGGGGTTGCAGATCCAGAACCAGGGCTGTGAGTTGGCCCAACCCAACATCTACTCCATGGATGAACTGCTGGAGTGCAAGAAGAAGCCAGTTACACAACCCAAAACTACAGGATCTCCATGACACAAGACAGTTACAGCATATCTGAGAGGAGTTCCAGTGAGGTTCCAGTATTGACAAAGTAGCAGAAACCAGAGGCCTCGTACCAGACCAAGGAGTCATTTTAATGAACATTTGCAAGCAAAATGTGTGGACAAAAGGGAATATTGTGGAACACACTGAGACACACTACAGCTTCCACAATGAGATTTTATTTTTTTATGCTGGGACAGATTTCAAGGGTGGAGGGTGGGTCTGGGGGTGGGGTGGGAGATGAGAGGGAACAGGGTGCATGATATGAAATTCACATAATAAATTTTTTTCAATAAAAAGTACAACATTAAAGTATTGTGATGGGGCTGGTAGGAATGCTCAGTGGGTAATGGTGGTTTCCAGCAGGCAGGGAGGGTAACATGAGTTTGATTCCTGGACCCCACATGGTGGAGATAGCCAAGTCCTGCCTACTTGTCTGACCTCCATACATACCATGGCATGCACACCCTCTCCCACATAAGAACAGACTATGGACCAAACGGAGCAGAATCCAGAGCCCAGAAATAACCCCTCACACATTGAATGGTCAAGTCACCAAGACTGTTCAATGAGGAAAAGACAGTTTTTCACCACATGATGCTCAAAAAGCTGCACAGGTATGTTAAAACAAGCAAACCTTATCTCACACCAAACACAAGAATTAACATAAAATAGACCAAAGACCTAAACATAAGATGTAAGCACTTCAGAAGAAAACAAGGGAGAAGTTTCATGACAGGGGTCTGGCAATAGATTCTTAGCTATGACAATCAAAGAAAAAAAGCTTAATTGTGACTTTATAAAAATTAAAAATGTTTCGAATGTCAGCCCTCATGCTAGTGTGACACTGATAGGACAGGGGCAAAGGAAGGAACCCCTCCATATGCTTATAAGGGACACAGAAAGCCTCACAGAGGGTAGGCAGACAACCTGGACAGGGGAGGACAGCATCCCTGGCAGGGAAGCAGCGCGGAGGCAGCCTCAGCACATGTGCTTAACATCCTAACTACATACACATAGCTCAAGGTCCTAAAACTGAAGGCAAGTGTAAAGCTGGGCCAGGCAGCAGCACATGCCCAGAATCCCGGCCAGCCTGGGCTACATAAGAGTTCCAGGCCAGCCTGGGCTACATAAGAGTTCCAGGCCAGCCTGGGCTACATAAGAGTTCCAGGCCAGCCTGGGCTACATAAGAGTTCCAGGCCAGCCTGGGTTAAGTAAGAGTTCCAGAATACCCTAGGTTTTATAAGAGTTACAAGCCAACCTGGACCATTGTGAGATCTTGCTACAAAACAAAATGAAACAAAGCACACTGAAAAAAAGATCAGAAGGGATCTTTAAAGCACATCAGAAATCATAAGGGCAGACGGTTAAAAACTGATTTAAAAATTTAGTAATATAACCAGAAAAACAAAATTTGATTAACTCTTATTAAAGGAAAAACATTTCAGACCGGATTTTTTTTTTAAAGCTTACTCTGTGTATTTACAGACATACCTAATAAAAAGTTGAAGGAAAACTTCTACTAGTCAAACACTCAACAAGGGACAACTGGTTTAGCCACCCTAATGCCAATGAAATATATGTGTGAGGCTAGAAAAATCATTATTGGGGCAAAGAAGGTCACTATCATACAATGATGAAAGGGAAATTTACCAGAAAATAATCCATTATACGTTTATATGGGCTTAACAACATTATTTCAAAATATTTAAGTAGAACTTAGCAGGAACCACATAGAAGATTCAAAATCACAGAAGGGGCTTTTGGCATAGCTCTTGAGTTACTGACAAACCAAACAGATAAAAACACAGGAAGGACCCCAGGGAGATGAGAAGCTTGGTCTAGCAAACATAGACAACCACGCGCTCATCACTCGGAATCCACATTCACCTCCAGCGTAGGCTGACCACTTCAAACCTGGCCACGAACCAGGTTTCAGAGTCGATTTTAGCAAACATCAAAGACAGTCAGTCTCACGGCTGTCACCAGGCCAGTAATGAACCTGCAGCAATCCTGTCTCCAGTTCCCAAGTGACACTGAAGAGTTAGTGTGAGTCACTCAGTTAAAATGTTAGCTTAGAGTCATTTATTGAAAAGGCTAACTAGTTAAATTATGTAAAGACAGCCAGAGTATGTTCTGAGGAAGCTCAATGAAGAAAAGGTACAGACAAGAGGAGAAAATGCCACTTGCTGTATGCATGGAGAGATCGTATCAGAGATGTAAAGCTTACTACTTGAGACATTGCCATTGTAGGATTTCTATTTTTCTTTAATAATTCACTAACCTGTTTCACCAAAGCACACTGATCACTGATCCAGACTTAAAATTATTTCTAAAATTTCACCATGGATAATGGATCATTCAGTCTACAGGTAGTGAGACAGAATGGTGGCTATTTATACTTTTATTAATAAGAGTGGTGAGTGTATAAATGACCCAAAACATAAAGCAGTTAACTTTCTCGCATTTCTATAGAAGCCCACAGGGAGACGTTAGCTCTGACTTGTGATGATGGGTCAAGGGTTGAGGAGAAAGTAGCCTTGAATTAAAAGTAGGTTTTGAATGCGGCTATTACAAACAAGGGGCAGAATACTTGTAAATTCAAGGTAAGCCACATAAAGCAAACAGTGACAGCAGTAACAAAGCAGGAGGCAAAGGCCACAAAGGTAGGTTTGGTACCAAACTACAAAAGGCTCTAAAAGCTAGGCAAAACAGTAAGGTTTTCCTTCAGAGGTAGCCAGTGTTCAGGCACTGACAGGCTCTGTTGTTCTCTCGATTTAGCACATACAGTGATGCGAATGCGGTTCAAGGAGTTAGTCTGGGAACTATTTCAGTTAGACAAACCTGGGGTTAGGAAGGTCTGAGCTAGTAGACCAATATAAAAAACAAAAAGAGTTGAGAGATTAAAGAGATGGCACAAAGAAGAAATCCGAATTTTCAACTGGCTGAACCAGCAATACTAGTCGGAAATGAGCCTGGGTTCATTGGGAATATAGGAAACAGTATGGAAGGGATGGAAAATGAATTTATTGCCCTCAGATATTGCTATCACAGTCTATATTGACAGCTGTGTTAGAAAATGTGGGCCTAAGGTCCTTGAAAGGCAATTATTATTTTTAAATAAAATACGTGATTTAAAATATGTCTGTCATTCAACTCCCCTGAACCTTCAGACACTTTACTCCTTGACTCTCAGTCTTCCCGGTCCTCCCATCTCATCCAGCCCTGATCCTTCTTTCTCCAGGGTATTGAACAGCTCTTGGTTGTGTGGTTTGTGCATTGCCAGATAGGGTTAACCTCACTAATTTATGGCTATACAAGGTGGTGGGCGGCTTCTCTACCCACCACAGACTCAGAGCATGGTGTTGACTAATTGCTATTTAAAACTGGAAATCAGGAAGAAACTAGATACATTCTTAAGTTTAGTATTTTTCCAGTAAACTGCTTGTTCTCTTTAATTGAAGGTAACTTTTAGGAAATGTACCAAAACCACATTTATTCAAGTAAAAAAGCTGCAGGCAACCAAGCTTCCTTCCCATTTTAATGAATCTCCAAATCCTGGCATTCTTAGTGCTGTCATTTGTTGTTTTGAGACAGGGTCTACACTAAGGTAGCCCAGGCTGGCCTCGAACTCACAGAGATCCGCCTGCCTCAACCTCCCTAGTGCTGGGATTAAAGGCGTGCGCCACCACGCCCGCGGCTTTAGTGCTGTGTCTGAACTTATTTGGTGCAGACAGCTCAGTGGCTCTAATATTCCGACCACAATGCAATTAAACTACACATTAAAGGATTATAACAAAGAAATAAAGTCCACAGGTTAAAGAAAATGTCACAATGGAAAATTTTAAACTTGGAACTGAACAGTTAGAATTTGAAGGATGGACTGCTATGTCTTTTAAATCTCTTAAAACAGTAGCTATTATCTATTGGAAGGGAAGGTTAAAGTAGAGTTATCTTGTATTTAAGTATTCTAAATTAAAGCAAAATGTCTTGTTTGGGCTTTTTGTACTAGGGATTTCCCGTGATGGTTTGCTATCAATGTTGAACAGATCATTTTCCCCAAACTGTTAAGGTTCAGCAGGTTCTCTCAAGTGTGTTCTTTATCATCTGTCTAGGCTGGTAACTTCCAAACCAGTTTTGAAAATGAATACCATACCAAGACTCTCCTCTGCCACTTTGTTTTCTTCTGGAATCTAACTGTTCTTCATGAAGAGGACAGAGATCCCCACCGGCCCACACCACATACTCTTCACCTTTGGAAATCACTTCTCAAGTTATCAAATGATGAAACTGGCATCACCCTCTCCCCCGGCCCACGTCACTCACCTACAGAATGGGCTGGGAATAGTAGGTATCACATAACAAATCCCCCCATTCAGGCAAAATGACCTGTGACTGGGACCACAGGGCTCCTCGTGATCTACAACACACATGCATATGAAACAGAGACGGTTAAGGCTTCTCTGATACCTCAGGAATTGGACTGTCTCATCTAAGAATGAATCTGCGTTTTCAAAAAGAATGAACCATTTTCCCTCCAAAGAGAAACAATCTTATTCCGTATTCCATGGGAAAGAGTGTCTATCCCTTTGAAAGAACATTCTGTCCCAAGGATATGGCTATTGACAATAATAACAAATTTATAATCTATATAACAGAAATAAGAAATCTTCACAGTTAAAGTACAGTCTTACTACGAAACATGTCTGCCCCATTACAGAACTGTAGTATTTTGACACTTCCTAGACAAAGCTGTATTTAGATTCTTATTTTACTTTTTATGTCTCAATTTTTAAAAAAATCTGAAATTGTAGTGGGAAAAGATTTAGATAATTGAAATAGATTCTGATTTCTAAAAAAAACCTTTTACATATCAATGTCAAAAACAAAGGAAACAATCACATAAGGTTTGATTTGCAAGGGGATTTCAGTGATAGCTTGTAGCTGTGAACACCAAGACCTTAAGCAGAACTGAAAACTGGCCCTGCTGCTTAGATAGAAGCCTAAAAATCTAGAACATCAAGGAAAGGAACCATGTTTTCTCTCTTGCTTTCTTTCCTCTTTCTGCACTTTTTCTTCAGCTTCGCTTTCTCTTTCATCTTTGAACTGTCCTTAATCAGTCTTCATTGACTACTATTTACATGGGAAAATTGAGAACTTCTCCTTAAATAGAATATCATATTGCTTTAAAATTGTATTTTGCTAGTTCCTGGTTGCTTCTATTTAAAATATGATCTTGAATCATCTAATGCAAAGAAGAAAATGCCATTACTACCAGTTGACATCCAACTTGGCATTAAAAAAATAATATGCCAGGGCTGGAGCGATGGCTCAGTGGTTAAGAGCACTGCCTAGTGCTCTTCCAAAGGTCCTGAGTTCAATTCCCAGCAACCACATGGTGGCTCACAACCATCCACAATGTGATCTGGTGCCCTCTTCTGGAATGCAGGTGTACATGCAGATAGAGCACACATATGCATAAAATAAATAAAATAAATCTTAAAAAAAATAATATGCCATTAAAAAAACTTGCTAGTATACTGGCCTCTAAAACATAGATATCTGTTTAAGATATAACTGCAAGGAGCTGGAAATCTCCAGTCTGAATCTGAAAAGTTTAAATTTTTTTCTTTTCTTTAGAAACAAGAAAAACTTGTTTCAGCTTCACATTGAAACTATGAAAGTATAAAAAATAAAATTACACAGATGTAAAGAAGAAGAAGAAAAAACAGAACTACAAAGAATTTAATGTTAAAAAAGAAAGTAAACTGACCCAAATGTGTGTTTTTTTTTTAAACACTCCCTTTTCTTTTTTATACAATGGCCACGTCTCTTAATAACCGAACTTCTAACATTATATAATATTCTAGGAGTAACTTGGCTAACAAATAAAATGCCAATTATTACTCCACCAGAACCAGGAAGACACATTCTAAAATTAAGGATGGAATGTGACTGTCACAACTGGAATCAATGTCTTTGACAAGATAGGTCTCGATTCCTGGTGTTTCATCAATAAAGGAAACTCACCTAACCTGAATTACTACTTCTTAATCTATTTTTATTTTTATTTCATTCACTAGTATTTGAGAAGTTGATAAAATATAGAAAGCTAGAATCTGTCACTTGTAAAAAGAAAAACAAACAATAAAACATAAATAAAAAGTAAAATAGCTTTATGATATATAGGTCTTTTTAAGCTAAACTAATGTTTTTGGAAGGCTTTGCATGGGGGACAATATAGTTTTATATTAATATACACATTCTCATGTTCTTGCTAAATAAAACTCACACATAGACAAAAAGTACAAACTTACAAGAAATTACCTGTTGGCATCTTAATTTTTAAATAGTTTCATTCTTGGTGAAAGGATTAGGGTTGAAAGACAGCACCTAAAATAATTTAAAATTTATATTTAGGGGAAATTATTCAGTTTTGAGGGCATTATTAAGTGCCAAATGTTCAATCAGCAAAACTCTAAAATGTTGAAAATAAAGCATGTGACAGAATTTAAGCATGTTAGATACATAGATAGTGCTGAAACATGAACAGATAAAACACAATCAATGTTGAAAGATTAGCTTTGGATAAACACTTCAGTGTCACAGCGTCGTCTCACTTGAGAATGTGCATGAAGATGTGGAGCAACACGTTCAGCTGAGTCATCTCAAGAGACATTTGTGCTTTTTAAACCATGGCGCTCTCAGAAACCTAACTTCTAAGAAGAATCCATGACCTCCCAACTTTTCAACTTGCTGAAAATGATCATTCTATAGAAAAATCTCAGCAAGCACTAAAAAAGTTTACACTTCTGTTATAGCTTTAAAATCTTTATAAGAGCACTTTCATAATTAGTAGAAGTTATACGGTCTGCCTGTCAATCAATCAACAAATGTCCTTCTTAAAACAGTGTCTGGGGTTTAGCAAGACAAGGTAAATAAGGAGACATGCTTATGTGTGAAAATTACTTCTATAACAAAGGCATTAAAATGGAGCTGCAGATGAAGCATTTTTCCTTACATTGTGATTGCAAGCTCTTGATTTAGTACAAAGACTGTAGCAAAAGTTTAATCTATTACTTCCAATGAGAATATATGTAATACTAAAGTGTTTTAGAGCCAATCTTACGAACAAGGAGAGAGCTGGGGAGAGGAGGAGAGAGAGACAGAGAATACGTAAACATAGTAAAAGTATAATTACTGACTCTTTCTTTCTTTTTTTCCCCCAAATAAACAGGGCTTACCTCAACAAAAATTTGTATTCCCATAAAAAAGTAAATTTTGCTAGACATGCAGCGTTTCACAGTTCTTGAATACTGAGTACTTCAGCAGCTGTGACTTGCACTTTACAACATGTCAAAAATCTGATTTACGTCACTTCAGTGTGGGTGAAGTCAAGGCGGACCAAGGTGTGCAAGAGGTCAGGAGCAGCCAAGGAAACCACTCCCACAGGTTTCCAAACCGCAAATGGGCAGGATTTCACTCAGGGAAGGAGCTGCACTAGGTGGTGCCCCTAAAGCTCGGTCCAAGTTTCAAAGTTATGAAATAAGCCACATTCTTTAGAGCCCTTACTAATCTCTGCATGTCTCGGTAACTTACAAGTGTTATGTAAGTGTGTGGAGAAATGGCATTTTGATGTGAAACTAATGGTCAGGGGCACCACACGGCTTAAAAAATAATGGTGACAAGGCCATCTGCATGCTGCTGTGATCTCTTTGAACTCATGTGTAAGTCCCATTGTGTCTGGGCAATACTGTCTCCTTAGAGCCGTCCATCACCTCTGCCTCCTTACCATCTCTCCACCTCTTCCTCTGCATAGATCCCTCAGCCTCATACACACTAACCACATTTAGGTTCTGAAAGTCATGCTTTAAAATATTAATATATAAATCTGTTTAAATGAAGTAGAGTTTTCCTTTATGTAATTATCTGAAGTATAGTAAGCACTTAGGTGGTTTTATTCTCTAAAAATCGCAGTTCAAGTGAAATCATTATTTCATGAGTATAAAACACAGAAACAAATAGATTTCCTCTCTAAAACATATGTAAGACAAGCTTTTGTTCACAGACTTATTTTAATTGCCACATATTATCTCCCACATTCAAACAAAGTTTTTATAGAGATAGTCATTACATATGTGGGTGTGTTTGTTCATAAATCATTTTACAATATAGTATTTGAGACTGAAAATGAGATGATAAAAACATACTTTATTTCATTTGAACTAGGAAACAATTATGCTGTCAATTAATATGTGGCAATGTCTGATTTCTTTTTTTCCCAAATAATATGTGGAAAATATATAGATAGACATCTATCTATCTATACCTATGTAGATATAGATATGAGAGCAAATGTATTTGTTTCTTTGTTTTATACCCATGAAGTAATGATTTTGTCCTAATTGTGATTTTTAGGAAATAAAACCATCTAAATGCTTAGTCTACTTTAGATAATTAAATGAAGGAAAACTTCATACTTCATGGAGAATGAGCATATGGAGAGCACGTGACATTAAGTCACTCAAGATGCATTTATTAAGAGACATATCACAATGAATTATACTGAGTGTCTTTTATACACTAAAGTGAAAAGCAAGGAGAGCTATGTGATTCCTTATCTTGCTGTGTAGCCCAGGCTTGTCTAAAATTTGTAGTCCTTCTGCCTTAGCATGCCCACCTCTTCCTGTTGGACACAGAATGAAAAACATAAAACAAGTAATTAAATAAAATGTCTTTGGCTGATTCATTATTGTGGATTGGATCTTAAATGTCCCCCCATCTAAAGCTCATGTGTTGAACGGTTTGGTCCCTATCTGATGGAACTACTGGGAGGTGGTGGAACTTTTAAGAGATAGGACCTAGTAGAGGAAGTTAGGTTATTTGAGATAGGCCCTTAACTAGGGTACTGGCACCCTGGTCCATTCTGTGTTTTCTAGACACCGTGAGATGAATAGCTTAGCTCTAAGCTCTTTGATGTGGCATTCTACCTAGCATAGGTCCAAAAGCAATGAAGCTGACTAACTGTGGACCAAGGCGGTGAGCCAAAGTACATCTCTCCTCCTTCACCTTACTTTTCTCAGTGCTTTTCCATTGTGACAGAAAACCAACACAAAAACTCACATAAAAGAGATTTTTACGTAGAACAAGGATAAATTTCGAGTGGGTCAGTCTAGAATTCTTGCCAACTCCTCTGTATGTGTGATATTTAATTACTTAAGACTCAGTTTTACTGTGTAGCCTAGGCTGTATACCACTATATAAGCATATACACATGAAAACCAATAATACTGGTTAGCTAATAAGGAAAAGTGAGAGACTCCAAGAATAGTGTTATTTACACATAACATTGGGAATAAAGAAGCCTTCGTAAGCAGAGGTGGACAAACATTTCACACAATATTCAAAGCACAAGAAAGAAGATCCAAGGTGGTTAAGTAATTGTTGGTAGGTCACAGACCAGGATATGTGCAGGGCAGATATGTGGAGGGTGTATAGATATGTATGAGTGTGAGATAGTGGAGGTAAGGGTGTCAGATATGAGGAAACCCAAGTCCAGTCATAAACATCTTCTGAAGGGCAATGGGAAGTCCGGGAAGACTTTTTGGGAAAGGAGTTGCCTGGTAATATCTTATATATAAAACATATGTTATAAAGTTATTTTAATGATAGTATGGAAAATAGTTGGTATCAAAAAAGTTTGGAAGTTATTTTAGTAACAAGAATAGTGAAGAAATAAAACAAAGCAATAGAGTTTAGGACAAAGAACAGTAATTAAAGATATAATTAAGAGACATACCACAGAACAAGGAAACAGTAAGAAGGAAAAAAAGAGTCGAGGGTAGTTTTCAAATATTGCTGAAATTAAACAAATAAAGTATAACTATTCGGTAAACTATTATGGAAGAGATGCCACTTCATACCCACTTAAACAGCTAAATCACATGGTGTTCTGGATACAAAAAACAAAAACAAAAAAACCAAAAAACCAAGACCCACATTCATTGCTGAACACTATAAAACAGTACATCTACTTTGGAAAATACTTTGAGAGTTCCTGGAAAGTTAAACGCAAGAGCTGGAAGTAACAACTCAGAGACAGACTGCTTGCCTAGCATGTGCAGAGCTGTAGAGTCAATTCCCAGGCTGCAGGGAACAAAGTTAAGTGTAACTTTAGCATTTAAATGTATATGAAACCACAGGTCTACACAAAGACCTTTACATAAATATTTAGAACAGCTTCATTCTTGCTGTCCCCAAACTAGAAACAATCTAAATGTCCATCAGCTGACAATCCACAGACACAGGAAACAATCCCATCCGCATGTCTGTCAACTGACTAAAGGATAAACAAATTGTGGTGTCACCATACAATGGAATATTGCTTGACAATAATGAGGAATTAAGTAGTCACATATGTTAAGACATGGATAAACTTAAAAACATGCTAAGTGAAAAAGTGAGTCATAAAAGAGCACCAAATATGATTTTACATGAAATGTGTAGAAAAGGCAAACCTACAGAGAGAAGGGTAGAGTAATAGCCACCTGGGACTTGGGGCTGGAAACATAAGCTACAGGTGAATATGAGGGATCTTTTTAGAGAGACAGAATTGTTCCAAAACTAGATTGTGGACATGGCCGTACACTATGTAAATGCAAAAATGTCAAATATGTGTATTTCCACTGTTGAAAACAAAAGAATATATAAATATATTCCATGAGAAAGACAATGATTTTTATTTGAGACATATTAAGTTTTTAAAAGATTTTTATTTATATGTATGTGTGTGTTTGCGAAAGTGTGTGGACAAGTACCTGTAGAGTCTAGAACAGTGGTTCTCAACCTTACTAATGCTGTGACCCTTTAGTACAGTTCCTCATGTTGTGGTAACCCATAAAATTATTTCATGCTACTCCATAACTATAATTTTGCTACTGCTATGAATTGTAAATATCTGATATGTGATTCCTGGAGGAACTGTGACCCACTGGTTGAGAGCTGCTAGTCTAGGAGGAGGTGTCAGATCTCTTGGAGTTAGGTTATAGTTCTTTATAAGCTTGCTACCATGAATGCTGGGGACCAAAGTTGGGTCCTCTGAAAGAACAGCAAGGGGTCTTAACGCCATCTCTCCTGCTGCCTAGGCATATTAAGCTTTAAGTGACACGAGGACGAGCAGAGAGAGAGAAGTCTGAAAATTCAGATCTCACATTCAGGGAAACAAACAGATTAGAAAAGAGTTGCCTCTGGAGTTGACACCATTTCTTGTGCACATGTTGTGTGACAAAGACTAGGGATTGTCTCCTGTAAAATGCCACATTGAAGCATTGGTGGTTGGAGGAGGGCCAAGGAAACAGAAGAACAAGCCCTTCTCCCTGGAGTTAAGCTCTCCCTAACAGATTTCCGATGTTAACCTCCATAACTCAGTATGCATATATTCCTCATTTCTGTATTTATTACTCTAGACAATCTCTACAGCCCTGCCGTGGACATAGTCTCTTAACGCTATCCCTCACTTGTTTAACATTTCTTCATTTTAATATTTAGAGTTGTTTTCTTTATTCCTCCTCTTGGCTACATTTGTAATTTCAAATGAGACAGATGGACTCTTGGTATTTGCCAGGGATTGGTTCCAGGACTTCTTGCAAAGACATGTGCGCTTCAGTGGACTTATTTCCTATGTGCATCTTTTTGTATATTTAAATCTTTCCCAGATTACTTCTAGTAACTAAATCCAATGTCAATACTATGTAGTTAGTGGAATTAGGATATTTCTCAAGAAAAAAGTCTCTATATGTTTAATATGGATTTAACTTTCCTTGAGTATCATGGATTCACAGGTGAATGAGCTCACCGGTTGTGGTGCCTAGCATGCATGAGGGAGATCACTGGACGTGGATGGCTAACTACATCTTCATAAGCTGGGGTCAGTGCACAAGCTGACTTTTGAAATGTTTATTTTATACATATGAATATTTTACCCATAGGTATGTATGTAGACCACATATGTGCCTAGTGCCTGTGGTAGCCAGAAGAGGCCATCAGATTACCCTGAAATTGGGTTGTGACCATCAGTAGATGGTTGTGAATAACCATGTGGGCACTAGGAATCTGGGACTTCTACAAGAGCAGTGCTCTTAACTTGTGAGCCATCTCTCCAGCCCCACATTCTTATTGTGTGAAATAATACTATCTTCCTTTCCCCATGCCCCCCTTCTTTATTAGCTGTGTTTTGACTCTTACAGCATGTTGACTTTTTAACATTTGTATTCTGGTCTATAGTTCTAATGAAGTATTATATATTTTGCCTCTGATTTACTGTAAAAGTTGGGAAACAATCAAGAAGCACTTGTATTAAGACTACCTAATTAGTATTCATGACAGATCGTGAGGTTTGCAGGCACGACACATCTTTTCCTCACGATCCAGAGTCTCTTTTCTTACCCTCTGTAAGATGGTTTAAAATCATTCTACATTTTATTTGCATCTTATTTGCCTTTTTAGAGGTGGAAGGCTAAACAGTAAAGTGGTTAATCTTAACATAAATATTAGCCTCTTAGTCACGCTATTTACTTCAGGTACTTTCCTTTGACATCATCGCTTCCAAAGCTCTTCCCTGCCCTATATTGACTGAATGCCCCATAGAATTGCTACTAAGCAATCAAGCTGGCATTCCAAAGCTTCTCTCCACTGGGGTGATTCTCATTTCCTAGATCCCCTGTCTCCTTGTTCACTCTCTCATTTGGGTGGAGCCCATCACCTAACTTTCTGTAACAGGATGCTGAACCAAATCTGAGTCCCTGCATGACAGGTGCCATCTTTCTTTTGACTTTACACATGATAGTATTTAGCTGGTCATATTAATGTACACTGAAAAACAATGCCCAATCTGGATACTGTACCATTATCTTTCAGTGTCTGGAAATGTAGACCAGAGTGTGGTGTCTGTCTAGTCTTTAAAACCCTGTTGAGTTACCAGCCCTCTCCTAATGTGAGTATGCAAGTCTTTTATTTCTGCTTTAGGTTCCAAAGTTTCATGAGTCTGTTTCCTAAACTCACCCTTGAGAAGGTTTTCCAAATAGTGCTAGACAGCATGTGGGCCCTTCCTAGCTGAAGGCCGTGGTCAAGTTTAAATAGATCCATCCATTGTGGGCTTTGCTAATTTATTTCTATTTATTATAGTACTCTGTAGCTTAGATTTGGGGAATTCTAGGTTTAATCTCCCTTACAGCTACATTTTGTTATATGACCCATTTTTAAATGTCAGTGTTGTGAGGGTTTTTCAGTTGTACCTTATTGTATTCTTGCCTTTGACTTAGTGATATATTTAATCAATAAAGAATTCTTCATTCACTTATCATTCGCCACAGCTGTAATTAAGGGGTGCAATAGCTTCTCTAATCTCTCACAGTATACTAGTTTAAAACATCTTTAGGAGCCGGGCGTGGTGGCGCACGTCTCTAATCCCAGCACTCGGGAGGCAGAGGCAGGCGGATCTCTGTGAGTTCGAGGCCAGCCTGGTCTACAAAGCGAGTCCAGGACAGCCAGGGCTACACAGAGAAACACTGTCTCGAAAAACAATAACAAAACAAACTAAAACATCTTTAGGGCTGGAGACATGGCTCAGCTGTTAAGAGCAGCAGAGTTCAAGTCCCAGCATTCATACCAGACACTCATAACCACCTGCAAGGCTGGCTCTGGTCATACTCAAGATGCTTATACCCATACACACATATAATTAAAAATACTTTTATAAAGAAAACATTTCTAGGTTCTGTTTGGTTCCCTTCATTTCCTAACTCCCAGGGCCAGTATTTGTTACCTGGATCTTCTCTAACCAAATTGCTTTTCCTCAACTATTTGAGAAGCCTTGACTGTTTTAGCTGTTTACCCTCGTTGGCTCTTTTAGATAAGAGTGCGGATTCCTCTGATATTGTGTAAGCACATCTGCTTTCCAGCAAACCTCACAAACCGGTGGGAAAGGCAATAGGCACTCTGTGTGGGTTTGTTTTGGGGAAGAGCTGGCCAGGAGCCCACTGGCAGACTGCAGAGCTACCAGATGACAAAAAGAGGGACCTTCTCTTAGAGTATAAATCCATTGCACACCCTAGGCCAGACTGTTTTTGTGTGATGCTTGATTGCATTATACATACACACACACACACACACACACACACACACACACACACACACACACATATGTAGATGTGTGTGTCAGGGGTGTTTGTTTCTTTGCTTGAGACAAAGTCTCTCCTAGTTGCAATTGGCCTGGAACTATGTATCCTAAGCTGGCCTTAGATTTGTGGCAATCCTCCTGCTTTGGCCTCCCAAGTGCTATGATTGTATGGCTATACCTTGGGAGGAGACCAGCCTGGTATATATGTCCATATGTCCAAGCAGAAATACCTGATGGTTTAAAAACATTTTAAAGATGATAAACAAGCATTTGAAATCACACAGAAATGAGTGACAGAAGCTGCTATGGTTTGAAATTTTATATTTCCTTAAACATTTGGGTTGAGGCAGTGGCGGTGGCAAAGCACTTATAAATGGCGCCCAAGCAGGACCTGAAGCCTAAATTCCAGGAGGACGAGCGAGTGCTGTGCTTTCAAGGGCCTCTTCATTATGAAGCAAAGTGTGTAAAGGTTGCCACAAAGGACAAACAAGCGAAATACTTTATCCATTACAGTGGTTGGAATAAAACTTGGGATGAATGGGTTCCCGAAAGCAAAGTACTCAAATTGGACACCAATTTGCAGAAACAGCGAGACATTCAGAAGGCCAATCAGGAACAACATGCAGAGGGCTGCTCCAGGAAAGAAGACATCTGGTCTGCAACAGAAAAATGTTGAAGTGAAAACAAAAAAGGACAAACAGAAAACACCTGGAAATGGAGATGGTGGCAGCACCAGTGAGACTCCTCAGCCTCCTAGCAAGAAGAGAGCCCGGGTAGATCCTACAGTTGAAAATAAACATTCATGAGCAGAGTTAAAGTAAAGATTCCCAAAGAGCTGAAACCATGGCTTGTGGATGACTGGGACTTGCTCACCAGAGGCAGCTTGTTTATCTTCCTGCCAAGAAGAATTGAATTCTATTTTGGAGGATTATGCAAATTATAAGAAATCTCGAGAAAATACAGATAATGAGTGTGCTGTTAATGAGGTTGTGGCAGGGATGCAGGAGTACTTCAATGTAATGCTGGGCACCCACCTACTCTGCAAATTTGAGAGACCACAGTGTGCTGAAATTCTCACGGATCACCCCTATGCACCCATGTGCATTGGGGTGTATGGAGCACCACATTTACTAAGATTACTTGTGTGAATTGGAGGGATGTCGGCCTATACACCTCTAGATGAAAAAAGCTTTGCTTTATTACTTAACTATCTACTTTCCTCAAGTACCTGGCAAAGAATTCTGCGACTCTGTTCAGTGCCAATGATTACAAAGTGGCTCCTCCTGAGTACCATCGGAAAGCCGTGAGAGAGCACAAGCTCTCACTCACTTGTGCTTGGATTTCGGTAAACAGTTTGGTTCTCAGTCCTTCTCGTATAAATGATGTGCCACGAGGACCATTAGTGTATAACAGAGTTGATGTTTGTTATTAATTTCTCTATTTTAAACAGAGAAAATAAAAGGAGTCACTGCTCCTTTTTTCTTTCGTTTTTCATTTCAAAGTTTCTACAAGTGTATTCAGTGATGGACAACAGAGAGATGTGCTGTAGAGTGTTCTATTGCCTAGTTGACAAAGCTGCTTTTGAATGCTGGTGGTTCTCTTCCTTTGACACTACGCACTTTTATGTGTTAACGGTCTATGACAAAATGCTCTGATTCCTAGTGCCAAAGGTTCACTTCAGTGTATATAACTGAACACTCATCCATCTGTGTGGCTCTTTTTTGTTTTAAATAGTGCTTAAAGAGCCCATCCTTTGCAAGTCACCCATGCTGTTCCTTAGGCATTCTATCTCTGCTCAATTGTTAAAGAATGGTGGCTTGTTTTCATGGCTTTGTATTTGTGTCTAATGTACGTTTTAACATGATAGATGTGATGGCATCTGTGTAGCTACAGTTTTATGGAAAAATTAGTCTTGTAGGAGTTGTTTTGCAGATCTTCAATAATTTTTTTCTTTAAATTTCAAAAAAAAATTTGGGTTAAAATTTAATCTTCAATGGCAACACATTAGGAGGTCAGACTTCCACAAGAGATTGAGTCAAAGGGGGCCTCATTCATGAATGGGACCAAGGCCTTTATAAACGAGGCTTTGGGGCTAGAGAGATGGCTCAGTGACAGAGGACCAGAGTTCAGCTCCCAGCACCCACAATAGGGAAGTACGCAAATGTCTACAACTCCAGTTCCAATGGTTTCAATGTCCTCTCCAGGTCTCTGTAGATACCTGTGTGTGTATGCATAACACACAGACACACACACACACACACACACACACACACTCTTTTAAAAATTGCTTTTTGGAGGCTTCATATAGCATCCAGACTTGTCACCACCTGTTCCTTCTTTTTGGAGGACTCAGAAACAAGATACCACCATAGAAGCACAGGGTAGTGATCATCACACACTTTCCCTTGTACCTCGACACTGGATTTCCAAGTCTTCAGAGCTGTGGGGAATACTGCTATGTGTTGCTTATTAACAGGCATATATTAACAGGTTGAGGGACATCTAGGTTGTTCCCAGTTTCTGGCTATTATGAATAAAGCTGCTATGAACATAGTTGAGGAAATGTCTTTATGATTTGGTGATGTATATTTGGGGTATATGCCCAGGAGTAATATAGCTGGGTCTTGAGGTAGAACTATTCCCAATTTTCTTAGAAGGCACCAGACTGATTTCCAGAGTGGTTGTACAAGTTTGCATTCCTACCAGCAATGGAAGAGGGTTCCCCTTTCTCCACATCCTCACCAGCATGTGCACTCACTTGAGTTTTTGAACTTAGTCAATCTGACAGATGTAAGATGGGATCTCAGAGTCATTTTGATTTGCATTTCCCTTATGACTAAGGATGTTGAACATTTCTTTAATTGCTTCTCCACCATTAGAGTTTCCTCTGTAGTGAATTCTTGGTTTAGTTCTGTATTCCATTTTTTGATTGGATTATTTGGTTTGTTGGTGTTTAATTTTTTGAGTTCTTTATATATTTTGGATATTAGAACAGGCATATATTCTGAGAAATGCATCTGTCATTGGTTTTTATCCTTGTGAGATCATAGAAGATTCAGCCTACTACACATTTGGCTATATGGCATATGCACTGTGGTGTATGTGGTGCAATATTGACTGAAAATGTCATTATCTAGTGTGTGGTTATATCTGTGGCACTTTCATTTGTTATAGCAATGTGAATTAAGACAGAATTAAGTTCATATGGTTTAAAAATCTTAAAGTATTTACCATCTGGCTACATATAGAGATTTTGCTGGCCCTTTATTTAGAGAAAACAATCACACTGGAATTCCTAATTTCCTTAAATTTCTTCAAGAAAAGAGCTTTTCTCTTTGAGCAGTCTGCCCTCCTCACAGCTCATTCTTCAAGGGAGAAGATGCAGATGGGGGCCATTTTTACATCTGGTTTACATGCTGACTTCAAGTGGCCTCCCCAAATGCATTCAGTCCTGTTACTTTTGCCCAGGTCTTGTCTGGTAGGACAGACAGAATCCTCTGGTGACTGAACGATGCACTCTGGCCTTCTTATTGCACATCCTGAGCTTTGGTTTCAATCTAACATTATTTCCATCTTCCGTAATGCTGGTAAAAACCTCAGTATCTGTCAACAGGTAACTTTTAACTTCCTTTTCCTTTTCTTATTGCTGCTTTAAGTTTAATCATTTTCATGTCCCCCCGGTTTATTTTAAATCCATGTAAGTTGAGACAAGATCATAACTGATATACCTCATTAACCTCTTAGAACTAGAAAACCATTTCTCATTATATTATAGCTTTGCTTCTAATAGTTACACAGTAGAAAGATTTTATTGATTGGTAGAAAAGTTAAACAAATTCTCAATTTTTAAAATCCTAGAAAAGACTGTGTCTTAGTTAGGGCTTCCATTGCCATAATTAGACACCATGACCACAGCAACTCTTGTAAAAGAAAGCATTTAATTTGGGGATTAATTACAGTTTTAAAGAGTTAGTCCATGACTGTCATGGAGGGAGGCAGACAGGCATGGTGCTAGAACAGCAGATGAGAGCTTTACATCCTGATCCACAGGTAGCAGGAAGAGAGAGAAACGCTGGGCCTGATATGGGCTTTTGAAACCTCAAAGCCCACCCCTGCCCCAGTGAAACACCTCTTAATTCTTCCTAAATAGTTTTACTAACTGGGAACCAAGCATTCAAGCATATAAGTCTATGGGGGGCCACTCTCATTTAAACCACCACACCAGCTCACAATCTTTGTTTTCTAATAAATGCAAATATTCTTGGATAGTTTATTCTAATTAATATGTAAACTGACAAAAGTTTGACAGTCTTTCAATATTTTTATAACAAAATCCTACATTGGCAAGCAAAAGCACCTTGCATAATTTATATATGTACAATAAATATAAGTTGCTTTGTATGGCTACATATGTATTGTTCCTCAACTTATATTTCTCTACTCAATACTATATATCTTTTTGTTTGTTTGTTTGTTTGAGACAGGTTTCTCTGTATAGACCTGGCTGTCTGGAACTCACTCTGTAGACCAGGCTGATCTCAAATTCACAGAGATCCACCTGCCTCTGCCTCCTGAGTGCTGGGATTAAAGGCGTGGCCATCACCGCCCAGCTCTTTTTAAAGTAGAAAATGTTTTATTTTGTAGGTTCTTCATCATTTGGTACAAAGTAGAGATGTGAAGATTCAATAACTTAAATTTTGTTGTCAGTTAAAAATAAGAATGGAACATAAAATTTATGTACAAGGGTCCAAAAGTAGAGCTGAGAATGTAATACTGGAAGTAAAAATACACTAATAATTTTGACTATGCATGGATCTCCAAGGGAGAGGATGTACAGAAGCAGTCCTGAGCCTTGGAATACAGCACCGCTTAACTACAGTGGATGACGATGTTTTGATTTAAGAATAAAGATGAACACAGATTAGATATCTGTAGTATTTTGACATCTCTATTAATAACATACCTATGATATATAATATTTAGTATTAAAACAAACGCTTTTTATTCTGAAGAGCAAGAATAAAATCTTCAGTAGTCAAAACCTTATCTGGGGTATGGGGGAAGGGTTGTGGGGAGGGGCTGGGAGGAGAGGAGGGGGCTGCAATTGGGATGTAAAGCAAATAAACAAATAAATTAGTAGAAAACTAAAAAACTTATCTAGTTCAATTACTGAATTATAGAGAAGAGATATTTGAGGCTCATTCTGTAGCCCAGGTAGTGTCTCAAGCTTTTGACCTGCCTTCCTCCTTCTCTCAGGTACTGGAATTGCACATATACCATTTTTGGATTTTGGGGTATTCTGTATGTCAACAGTAGTGCCTCTCTTAGTTTTCTCTGATGATGCAATATGGAGCACTCTTTCATATACTTTGCCACTTGCACATTTTCTTTGTAAATGTGTTCAGAACTTTTGATCATTTTGAAAAAATAGGTTTTCTTACTAACTTACATTATGTATATATGTGGGTTTTGTCTGTATATATGTTTGTGTGCCACATGCATGGCCTGGTTTCTGCAAATTTCAGAGGAGAGAATTTGGCCTCTGGAACTGGAGGTACAGATGGTTGTGAGCTGCCATGTGGGTGCTGGGAATTGAACTTGGGTCCTCTAGTAGAGCAGTAGTGTTCTTAACAACAGAACCATTGCTCAGTCCCTCTTAATGTTACATTTTAAGAGTTTTTTTCTATTTTAGATCTTCATCAGATACACCAGTGGCAAATATTTTCTCCTAGTCTGTGTTTTATCATTTCCTTCTCCTGCCCATTTCCTGGAAATTTTTAATTATAAAGGAATCCAGTGGAAGCCACATTTCTTTCATATATCATACTTTTGTTACAGTATCTAAAAGCTATCACCAGGTTCAAGGTCATTTCTATTTTTTTCAGTGTTATCTTCTAGCATATTTATACTTTCATATTTTGTGTATGTGATCTATTTTTATTTTTTTGTGACATATGTATAAGACCTGTGATTTGTGTCTGGATTTTGCCATCAATCTTCCTCTTCTCTTCTTTCTCTTTTCCTCCACCCTCCTCTTCCTTCCTCCTCCCTTCCTCCCTCCCTCACCTTCTTCCCTCCTTCCCTCCTTCTTCAACATGTAGAAGGCTGGCTGTTCCAGCACCATTTGTTGAAACAGTACTTGGCCACATAGCCCAGGCTGGCTTCTCTTCCTTGGTTTCCTGAGCGCTGGCCTTACAGGCATGCACCGCCATACCCGGTATGCCTTCTGTATTACATTGCTTATGCTCCTTTGCCGAATGTTGGTTGACTATCTGTTCACTGGTCCACTTCCGGCTTTTCCATTCTGCTGACCTATTTATGGATTTATTCACTTAAACTATGATATCTTGATTACATGTGCAAATAGCAAATTTTGAAATTAGGTGGTATAAATCTAATGTTGTTCTGCCTCAAATCTGTGCTGGCTAGTCTGAGCCACTCATATCTCCATTAGAATTTAGAACTAGCTTAACATTGTCAGAATAACTGATTAGGAATTATGATTGGAGTTTGCATTAAATCTGTAGCTTGAGTTGGGAAAAGAATGGCATCTCAACAACTTGAATCTATTAGTTCTTCCTTGTGTTTTTCCACCAGATTTTGAAGTTTTATCGTTATGTATATTTTTAAGATCTTGTGTCTTTTAGAATACCTACTGAGTTCATTCTGTACACAAAGATGGTTAACTCTTCCTTCTCAATTTATATATTTTAAATTTTCTTAATATATTGCTAGAACATTCAGTACTGTGTTGGAAAGAAGAGGTGAAAATGGATCTTTTCATATTCCTGGTATCAGCAAAAGCTTTTCTATTTTCTCACCACTTAAAGAGGTGTTAACTGGTAGGTGTTTTGGAAGTGTTCTTTATAGGGCTGAAAAACATCTCTACTTTTGTTAAGTCTTTCTCATGAATGGATATTGAATCTTGGTCAAATGTATTTATCAATGCTATCATATGATTTTCCTAATAGTCTGTTGAAGTTACAGGTTACAGCAATTCATTGTAAAACAGATCAGCCTCATGTGACTGGGATAAATTCCATTGGTTGTGATGTACAATTCCTTTTATGCATTATTAGACTTTTTGGTACATTAAGGAATTTTCCATCTCTGTTCATGGGAGATATTGAACAGAAGCCTTTTCATCTGGAAACATGCTTGGTTTTTGGAGTAAGGTTCTAAGGCTCTCGTAGAATGAATTAGGTTGCATTTGTTTTGCTATCTCTTTGGAAAGAGATTGTAGAGAATTAGTATCATTTCCTTCTTAATGTCTGACAGAAATCAGAAATCACCAGTCAGTACATTTGGCCTGGTGCCTCCTATTCTGGATGGTTATTAATCTCCGGTGCGGTTTCCTTAACAGAGACCTGTTCAAAATGTTTCTTCCTCTGTGACTCAGATTGTATCTTTCAAGAGGCTGGTCCATTCTACCACAGATGGCACATTTGTGGCACATTTGTCATTATTTTGATGTCTATACAATTTATAGTGCTGTCCATCTTTTCAGTGTATTTGTGTACATGTTAGTGCATGCGTGTGTGAATATAGGCATTCACATGTGTATACATGTAGGTAGAGGCCCCATCCCACCTGTTTTCCTCAGAAACTCACCAGTTCAGCTTGACTGACAACAATGCCCAGGGTCTCCCTGTCTCTGCCTTTTCAATGCAAAAGTTAAAAGGGTGCACTACCACACCCACATCCCCAGGGGCTCAGCAATTTCACTTTGTTCAGTCAGCACTTTCCAGACTGAGCAATTGTCCAGTTCCTCTTTCATTGTTTATATTGTCAATATATACAGTGAAAGATTAATACAGTGACGGTTTGGAACTTCCCCCACTTTGGACAATGGACAGACCATTCAGATAGAAAATCAACAAAGCAGGCCAGCAAGATGGCTCAGTGGGCACAGATGCTCATTGCTAAGACTGATGACCTGATATTGACCTCAGAAACCCACATGGCGGAAGGAAAGAATTTCTGCAAGTTGTCTTCTAACTTCTACATGTGCACCATGGCACAGGCATACCCACTGCCTACACACACACACACAAATAAATAAATAAATGAAAAAATAAAATTAACAGCCGTGCATGGCGGCATATGCCTTTCATCCCAGCACTTGAGAGGCAGAAGCAGGTGGATCTATGTGAGTTCAAGGCCAGCCTGGTCTACAAAGTGAGACCAGGACAGTCAAGGACACACAGAGAAACTCTGTCTCAAAAAACCTAAAGAAAAGAAAATTAACAAAGAAACAATGGATGAACAAAAGATGGAATTGGCCAAGTATGATGATGCCTTTAATGCCAACATCCAGGAAGTAGAAACAGGAAGACTGCACACTGTGACCAGTTTGGGTTACATAGTAGCAAGATATCATCTCAAAAAATAAACAAACGTCATGAACTATAAAGAAAAGAATGACAGGAGTGCATGGGCTTGAGAAAAATGAGATATAGACATAGCACAGGAAGGTCCAAGAAGAAGGGGCAGATTATTGAATATGCCCTTATACCTTTGTATATTGATACAAAATTAGTAGTTTATTTGGCTAAAGTGGTATTGACCATTGTTTATTGTGCAAAAATAAGATTGTATTGGATTACATCAGTATTGATCTTTGTATATTGATACAAAATTAAGATTATAGTTGGCCACAATGGTATTGACCCTTGCATATGGACGTAATATTAAGATTATATTGGGCTACATAGGCATTGATCTTGGTATATTGATACATAATTAAGAGTATATTTAACCACAATTGAATAGATCTTTGTATATTGATACAAATTTAAAG
>CAJQZJ010026844.1:2863766-2891742 GCA_907164525.1 Lophiomys imhausi
TTTTTTTTTTTTTCTTTTTTGGTTTTTCGAGACAGGGTTTCCCTGTGTAACAGCTCTGGCTGTCCTGGACTCACTTTGTAGACCAGGCTGGCCTCGAACTCACAGAGATCCGCCTGCCTCTGCCTCCCAAGTGCTGGGATTAAAGGCGTGCGCCACCACCGCCCGGCCAAAGATGTTATCTTAAATCAAGATTTTTTTTGATATCGAGACATATCAGTGCCTGACAGCACCCCCTATTCTACTCCAAGTAGAAGATAAGCATCGAAGAACCTCCACTGTAAGATGGTTGAATTAGTGGCAAGCCTTTCTCTTGGCATGAAAAAACCCCTTGCACCAACTGCGGACAGACTGCTGTCCAAAAAGGACAAAATTTGGTAGCAGGGAAGTCGACAGCCTAACTCTGCCAAGACAGGGTAGGTAAGTCCTTCATAATCCCTGCTCTACAACAAATGTCTGTCAGAGAAACAAGACCCAAAGGCTGAAGACTGATGCAGGAATGTATGGAGAGAAAATGGGAACTGTCCAGGCAGTCATTGGTATGTTCTTTCTTAGTTTTGGAAGCTGCAGGCCCTGCACTTCCTATATAAGCAAATATATTTATCCCTCTCAGGTCTCTGAGGTGGTTGAAGAATAGACAGCTAGAGTCTCATAGTTAAATTTTGAATTGTTTAGGAATCAAGAGGGTGTTATAGATCTAAGAAGATACTCTTAAAAGTGTGTTGCAAGTTAGTATGAATGTTGAGTCACATATAGACCTTTAAACTCATGGAGTTGGTTAGATAGCAGAATGTTAAAGTCAGGGGCCAAATATGTATAAACTGGACATTGGGAAGGTATACTGGGCCATTTAACTCTCATAAATGTGGCATATTTATATCTATTGTTTTGTATAATACTTACTGTTATAAGAGAAGGAACCATCTGTTGGACTGAAAGGGGAAACTTCTGGGGGGAAGAGGGTGGAAGGGTGGGATAGGAAGGGGGAATAGGGAGGGGTTTGTTACTGAGATGTAACTTGAAGAAAAAAAAATAAAGTATTTAAAAAAAAAAGAACCAAGGTCACCCCCCCCCAAAAAAAAGAAAAGAATGACAAATTGGATTTGATCAAAATAAAAACTACTGTTCTCTGTATAAAACTATTAAGACAAAAAAAGAATCATGCCAAAGTTGGAAGAAGATAGAATATTTCTTATGTATATATTTAATCAAGCACTTAGAGCTAACATACATGTATAATGAATTCCAAAAATGCTGTGGTAAGAGAGCTCAATTTTAAAATGGGAAAAATGTGAAATCACTTACCAAGGAAGATATATGAACAGCTGGTTTTTTTTTTTTTTTTTGGTTTTTCGAGACAGGGTTTCTCTGAGTATCCTTGGCTGTCCTGGACTCACTTTGTAGACCAGGCTGGCCTCGAACTCACAAAGATCCGCCTGCCTCTGCCTCCCAAGTGCTGGGATTAAAGGCGTGCGCCACCACCGCCCGGCTGAACAGCTGGTTTTTAATAGGCACATGGAAAATGCTCAAAAACTAGTTGTCAGACAACAGCTACTTTAAAGCCATGATGGAGTAAACAGCTCTGTTGGGACGCATAGCATGTAAAAGTTTGTCCATATCAAATGCGCACAAGGACGTGAATCAGTTCTCGTTCTTGATGGGAGTGTGAAGCATAGGGATGAGTTTAAGAAAGAGTGTGACAAGTCTTACAAATTTAAGCAAATAATTACTATGAGAGAAGGCTGTCAAGATGGAGCGTTATGGACTCCATTTCCAAGAATTCAGGGACTGCACAATATTTTTCTTTTAAATGTGACTTGAATTTCTTAACTCACTTCTAGGGGCCAGAATATGACAGCATGATCAGATGTAATTCCAAGTCTGGATTTTAAATATAATGACTTCTTTCCTGATTACATTCTTTTTCTTCTCTCAGGCTGTTTTAATCTGAGGAAAGCCAGATGGCTTGTCAGGAGGCCATTACCTCCTGCAGGAGTGTTAGGAAATAGTCTAACTCTGGTTATCCCTGAGATACACATATTCCCTGTTCTCCTTGAACTATCTGAGTTATTCCAAGATTCCTTATCTAATGAAACTGTGAGACAATACATTTTGGTTGTTTTCAGCCTCTGGATATTCATTATGTAACAGTAAATAACCAATGAACCTAGTGTGTGAGCCAAATACTGCATTCCCATATACTTACCCAAGGGAATTTTTTTAAAAAAAAGCAAGTCTAAAGCCGGGCGGTGGTGGCGCACGCCTTTAATCCCAGCACTTGGGAGGCAGAGGCAGGCGGATCTTTGCGAGTTCGAGGCCAGCCTGGTCTACAAAGTGAGTCCAGGACAGCCAGAGCTGTTAAACAGAGAAACCCTGTCTCGAAAAACCAAAAAAAAAAAAAAAGCAAGTCTGCATTAAAAAAAAAAGTAAATGAAAAGTCAAGGTACCATTATGTACAATAACTAAACTGGAAAAACCCAAATGTCAATCAATGGGTAAATGAATAAACAAATTGTTATATGTTTATATAATGGGACAGTGAAATCAATAAAAAGGAACAAATGGAAACACATAACATGGACAAACCTCAAAAAGATTGTGAGAGAAAGGATGTATATATATATATATATATATATATATGTATACATGAATGTATATATATGCATTGACATGGACACTTAAATGATTGAGATTATATATATATATATACACACATATACATATGTGCAAAGCATAGATGAAATTGCTTTTTAAAAACATTTCCAAAATAAGGAATTGGAATGTTGTACTGGCTCTCAGACTCCAGCATGTACCAAAACTAGCAGGGGAACTGTTAAAGAATGGAATGACATCTCTATCCCACACTCTTCTGGTTCTGTAGTTCAGGGAGGAGTCTGAGAGATGCATTTATGAGGAATTCCCAGGCAATGCTGATGCCATTTGGTCCCATTAGGTGGACTGTCACTTTGAATGCTTCTAGTATTCTGTGCTGCATAATATCTTTTGGAACCAACATCAGCACATGAATTTTGAGGGTGATGTCAGAAAGATGGCTGACCAAAAATTCCAACCATTCTTACCACCACCCCCTGAAATCCAAACAATGAGTAAAGAGCTACATTTAAACTCAAATAACTAAAGAACAGTGGAGAACTGTACAGCAGCAGCAATCCCCGTAGAACACAGGCTCAGGGCAGCCCCACAGGGAAGGAAAGGAAACACTCTGCTTGCACCCATCATCCTGTCTAAGTCTGCCTGAAAGCAGGAAGGAGTTTCCCTGTAGGGCCAAAGATAAGGAAAACACCCAACGTCCCTGTCTCCACTGTGGGTTACCTACTGGAGACTCCTTCAGTCCTTGGGTACCGAACCTGGCTAAGAGTTCACGGATTGAGCTGCCACAAGAGAAGTAGCTGATGCTTTGCTTCACCTCTCTCCTTTAGTTCTGAGCTGAACTATCCAGGTACTAGAGCCACTCCTTACATGTGTCCTGTTCCTAGTGCAAATAGCCATCGCACCTCTCCGCTGCTTAGGTTCCCAACACTGCCCACCAAGTAGCACTTCAACCCAAATGGAACAACTTCTGTGCCCTACTCCTGGGGCCACACTACTGCAGAGCTGTCTGTCCTCTATTGCAGTAGCTAGCATGCTGTACCTTTAGGGCTGAGCTGAGGTGATCACCCCCAGGCAACACAGAGCATCAGATTCCCGGATCTAGTGTGGCAGCTGAGCCAGAATCTGGCAACGCGGGGATCCCAAGCCTCTCATACACATGAATAAAAGCATCTCATTACAAGAACACTATACCTGATGCAGTGCCCTCCCTCACCCAAGATGTCACATTATCCATGACATCCACTCATGCAGGCAAAGCAGTCATAACTCCCCCCACTTGCCTGGCACTGGGGTTCAGTGCCATGGCACTGATTCAGATTGAACCCCTCATGGTTCAAGCTGTGGCGGCATCTTACCTCTCTGGGAAATTAGGATTCTTTATCTACAGGTCCATACTGCGGCACCCTGCTCCACAAAGCCACGGCTACCACATGTTTCAATACCCCTGGGGTCTAAAGTCACAGCGCATGGCTCTTCATTCACTGATGTAGCTAGACCTCCGCTGTGTACTGTCAGTGCTAGGTCCCAAGATAGGCACTCTGATCCCTGTAGCCTGACCGACCAAATCATTCCTTCCCCTGTGCCAGCCAGTGTCAGAATGACAGCCTGGCCCAGGCTTGGACACAGGCTGGCACAGGGGCAGTGGGTTCTGGTTTAATGGGAGAACTACATTTACCTGTGTACTGGAAAGTGCGTGATATTACATCTGAAGTCCCAGGTACTAGAGTAGTTTTGTAAGAGCCTGAGCCCAGTAATCTGAGTCCCCTGCCACTCGACCTGTGCCCTGGACCCTAATGTGGCTGTCTGTGAGACGTCAGTTCACAAACCAGAAGAAAGGCGCCCAGTAAACACTCCCCACAGTGAGAAAGGCAGGAGCAGAGGGGTCCTCTACCACCATAGCCATAGACTTCTCCAGGTTGGAGCATGAATACAACCACAATTACAGCTATATTGCTGACAACCGAACCGACATGGAGACTTCGCTCCTCCAACTCTGAGACCAGGAAAGCCTTGCTCAGTCCTGGTGATTCCCGAATATCCATGTTTACCGCAGTGCTACTCACAATAGCCAAGATGTGGGCTCAACCCTAAACGTCCACCGACAAATGAATGCATGAGGAGAATAATCATTTTGTTCCACTGAGAGGAAGAATGAAATGATGACATTCACAAGATGACCGATGCAACTAGAGATCATTATATCAGGCAATAAAAGCCAGATCCAGACAAATATGTTTGTCTGAATTCTCATACAGAATCTAGATTTAAGTGTGTGTGTGTGTGTGTGTGTGTGTGTGTGTGTGTGTGTGTGTGTGTACATGACATGAAACACAAATCTATAAAGGTGGAAAAGGGGTCTCAATAGTGGGGTTGGGGTGACTATCAAGGATAACAGAGCACTAGTGTGTGTGTATGTGTGTGTCAGGTGTGGTATATGCATGTAAATGTATATAGAGGCCATAATCATCAGATCCCCTGGAGTTCGAGTTACACACTATTGTGAACCCGATAGGAATGCTGGGTTCTCTGCAAGAACAGTACACACTCTTAACTTCTAAGTCATCTCTCTAGCCCCTAAAAAATTCTTACAAGTCAATAATGGAAAAAATGATCAATACAAATTTTAAAAGAGGCAAAATATCTTACACATCACCAAAAATAATCTTAAAGGCCAATATGTGTATAAAAATGCACTTGTCTCATTATCTACCAGAGAAATATCTATGAAAACAATAACTAAATACACACACCTAGGATGGCCAGAATGAAAAGGACTGTCTATATCAACCTTTAGTAAGAATGCAGAGCAATTGGAATTCTCACATTGGTGGCAATATTAAATTAAACAACTGTCTAATGACGTCACTCACCAATCTATGACTTAACCTTAAGGTATATCCATGAGAAATGAAAGCCTATATTTAGTCACACTGATGTAAAGGTTTGTAATGATGTTTACAGTTTTCAGCCTTGTTTGTACTATGACTCGGCAGTTTATGGAGTTTTGTTTTAGAATGTCAAAAGCTGCTTTCTCTCCTAAGTTGCTTTTAGACAGCAATGATTATCAACCACTGGTATTTGGGGTATTATATGCACGTGTATACATTATGCTATTATTTGGTAGAGCAATGCAATTAGTCAGTGCTCTCTTTTAAGTTGGTTAAGCAGTGACTTGAATGCTGATAGTGTGTACTCCCTGGTGGGCTTTGGATTAGCACTAAATCTCTAAGCCCAATAAAGGTTTGCTTTTGAGATGAAACACGTGGAAATCTATGTCTACTTTGATCACACGTTCAGAGTGCTAAGTAAACCCAACAAGTCACTGTTTGGGGTTGACATCCTATTCCACAGCCAGTAGACAACTGATTGGAGTTACTTGGACCAGAATTCCATGCCTGCAAACTGAAACTAAATTGTTTTATCTGACTTTCTGAGGAATTAGGAGGATGACAGCTAAATCCCAACAAACCAGTTTTATGGGTAAGGAAGCCCCTTGGCTTCGGCACTCACAGAAGTAAGTTAGGACTGGCAATCAACTGTATTGCCTTCTTTATTTCTGCTCAAGCTAGCATTTAAACCAGGATGCTTTGCTGTGATGATGGAACGCCTTTATATGAGAGGCAACTCAGTTCAGGACTTACTTAAAAAAAATCACTAGGGCTGGAGAGATGATGATTTTCTCCCGATATATAGGCAAAATAGCAATGAACATAAAATAAAAATAAACTATACATTAAAAAAGAGCTCTTAAAATTTCATTTAAAAATCACAAAAGCCCAATCGTTCTTTAAATGTGTTGAATTTCTTAAAGACTTCGGCGCTGCTCTGCTTTCTGCTGCAGACGCCAAGTCTGCACTATAAGAAAGCCTATGTATAAGGTATAAGTAAAGAACTGTGCATGTCTGCCTGGCTTTTTTTTTTTTTTTTCCTTCTAGCAGCTGTGGGTGTGGCCTTCTGTCCCCATGGGGCTCCAGTTTCCAAGGAAAATGTAACGATCGCCACTAAACGAAACTCAAGGTAAAGTAGAACTTGAACTTTGAAAAATATCACGTGGAAGAAAAAGAAATTCTCTGCATGGATTGGTGCAGCTTCCTGAGGATGGGCATGTGAGGCTCAAAAAGCAAAGCCTTGGGAAGTAATAAAGTATGCAAAGGAAATCTAGTTTACGGATGCTTAGCATGCAATTAGTACCATGCTAAGCTCTTTAAGTGCATTTTGAGTTAGAGATAATGACAATACCACCTAATTTACAAGTGAGAAGTCACACACACACATTAATTGCTAAAGGTCACACAGCCTTTAAGGAGTAAAATGTGCTACTCAAGTAGCCTGTACCCACTGCATATTACCTCTCTGTCATCTCAATTCAATAGTCACATCCTGTTGTGTGTGTGTTTGTGTGTGTGTGTGTGTTTTTAAAGTCAGACCCTAGTTTAAACAGTAAGGACAGATTTTAAACAGCGCAGCATCGCGGCAAGAAGGAGTGGTCTGAACTGGGCTGACCTTTGATTATTTAGAGGTAATGACAAAAATATTTTAAAGAGAAGGGGAAGGAACAGAAAGGGGGTGGCAGAAGCACAGTAAGGCCTGGGGAGTGAAAATTATAGAAAGCAGAAGGCTTGAACTGGTAATTATCAACTTTAGAATCACTGCGTGGCTAGCAAAAAGACGTTGGCTGCATAGCAAGGGAGCTTTGGTAGACCTTAGTTTTTCTAGGCAAGAACTTTTGTTGGGGAAGGTGGCTAGTGGCACCCTAGAGAGATAGCCTCAAGGTGTTAGAATTATATCACGGTGTTTGTTTTGTTTTTTTTCCAAACTTTATGGTCCCAGGTTGAGGACCAATTGAGAAGCAGGTTCAGAAGTCTGGTAGAATTTAATCAAGAAGATAATCTGTCATCTACTAAATGTCAATTGCATATATATATATTTGAACATTAGACAACGAATCTTGTGGGAAGAGCTGAGGCAGGCGCTTTTGGCTAGGCCTGTCCGGTACAATTCGTGGAGGAACGCACTGTCAAGCCACCATCATGCCTGAGCACCTACAGAAAGACTTTGGCTTCTGCGTGGTCACCAACTGATTCGACCAGCTATTTGACGACAAATTGAACCCTTTCGAGGTACAAAAGTCAGCGCGGGTGGCGTTAGGGGCCCTGGTGCCAAGAGCGCAGCTCAGGCTGAAGTTCGGACCAACTCCAATGCAACTCCAACACAAACAGTTGCGTGAAGAGTCCCAAAAGAACCACAAGAACCTGCTGCCCCCCAGTGTCTGCGTGGCTAGCAAAAAGGAGGACTGCAGCCACTTAAAAAAGAAGGAATAAGGTGAGTTAGAAGAAAACCTGATCAACACCTTCAGGGTGAAAGGAAAATCATTGTAGGAAATCAGAGAGGCAATCACCTTGTGAAAGGAGATTTGAAAAGCCACTTGAAGGGTGAAAGAAAGAAAAAGGGTAAATTTTCAGATGATAGACCCATTGTTGAACGGCCTTTCTGAGGTGGAGGTGGTCTTGGAAGAGGTCTAGGAGGCCGCAGACATTGAATGGACCCAAGGCAAAGGGATTTGGTTATCATGGCCAAAGTGAGGTGATAGGTCTGGCCTGAAGCATGAAGACAAACGTGGAGGTAGCGGCTCTCACAACTGGGAACTGTCAAAGAGGAATTAGCTGATTTGGATCAATCAAATGTGGCTGAGGAAACACATGAGGGTGAAGAGTGCCCAGCGGCAGACACTGAAAATAAGGAGAGTGAAAGTGAGGGAGTAAGGAAGAGGGTCCAAAAGGGACGACTCTGGATGAGCGGGAAGCTACTCAAAATAAAGACCGAGCAAAAGTAGAATTTAATACCCGAAAACCAAATGAAGGTGCTGATGGACAATGGAAAATGGGATTCTGCATAAATCAAAAAGTGAAGAGGCTTATGCTGAAGATCGGGCTATGGACCGAAATGGACCATCATTTCCAGGAGCCAGCAAATGATATAACGTCTCAACTGGAGATCAATGTTAAAGACCTTGGCAACCCAGGACATGGTGACAAGGGGTCACATTCTGGACTTGGGTGCAGTGGTCGTCTAAATGGTGGCAGCAGGATTGATTGTTCAGTCACGTGCTTCTGCTTCTGAGGTACATGACCCAGAGGCCTGCTCAGCTCTGCCCTAACTGGATGCCATCAACGCTGGTTCCTTGTGGACCCTCCTGTGTATGAATAAGGGTTCCAAACAACTAAAAATTAAAAAAAAAAGACTATCATTCATACCATTCATACCTAAAGACTGAATATTACCTGTTTTGTAAAGGAACTTCTCTAACTACACGGAAGTAAAAAAAAAAAATGTTAGTAAATTTTGTATTTAGAAATGTATGGGTAGCAGGAATGTCTCCATAATTTTCAGACATTATATATTCTTCATGAATACTTTTGTATTGCTGCTTTCAAATATGCATTTCCAAACTTGAAATTTAGGTGTTTACAGTATGTACCAGTTAGAAGTGGAGGAGGAGGAGGAAAAGCAGGAGATTCTCTGGTAATTTGTATGAGAATGGCCTCCCATAGGCTCATATATTCAAATGCTTGGTCTCCATTTGTAGAACTGTTTGGGAAAGATTAGGGGGTGTGGCCTTTTGTAGGAAACCTGTCACTGGGGGTGGGCTTGAGGTTTCAAAGGCCTACACCATTCCCAGTCCCCCTCATCTCATCCCCCATCCTCCCTCCCCCTCTCACTTCCTCTCCCTCCTCTCTCACTATGTAGCATAGTGGCATCAAACTCATAGAGATCCTCCTGCCTCAGCCTCCCAAGTGACAGAATTACAGGTATGCATCACTAGGCCAAATTTGGAACACATAAAATTCTTTAAAATCTGAAACATATAATGTATCTTAGTTCCCATTTCTCTAAAAAAAAAAAAAAACCAAAAACAAAACACAAAACAAACAAAAAAAAACCCATAAAGCCCATTCACAGTCAGTCCATTTAAAATAGAGACCAAAGTGATCTTTTTTTTTCTTTTGGTTTTGGTTTTTCAAGACAAGAGTTTCTCTGTATATCAGTCCTGGCTGTCCTGGACTCGCTTTGTAGACCAGGCTGGCCTTGAATTCAGAGATCCACCTGCCTCCTCCTCCCTAGTGCTGGGATTAAAGCTGTGCACCACTACACCCAACAATTATAGACAGCTGTGAACTGCTATGTGGGTGCTAGGATTTGAACCTGGGTCCTTTGGAAGAGCAGCCAGTGCTCTTAACTACTGAGCCAACTCTCCAGCCCCAGGAAAGTGATCTTAAACAGTGCTTAGGCATAGGTTTTCCTACAAAATTATTTTAAACTGGGCAGGAGAGATGACTTGGCTAATAAATGATAGGATCACAACCAAAAGACAAAATTTTATATAATTGGACCTCACCTATCTATCTCAGTCATTTCATAAGGTTTTATTTATAAAACAAATTTCAGATTATTGAACATTTTCTCAAGGTCTGATTTTTAAAAAACTATTTTTACGTATACTTTCTACTACATGTACATAGTATACATACTGTGTGTGTGTGTGTGTGTGTGTGTGTGTGTGTGTGTGTGTGGTGCCCAATGAAGCCAGAAGAGGGTGTTGTATCCCCTGGAACTGGAGTGACAGTTCTCAGCAGCCATTCCGGTGCTGCAAACTGAAGCCCAGCCTTCTGCAAGAGCTGCAAGCCCTCTTAACTGCTGAACAACATCTCTCCAGCCTCCAATGTCTGCTTTTGATTCTGATCTCCATTACCATTTTTTAAATGAGGCAAGAAAGTCACTGTCTTTTTTTGTTGTTGTTGTTTCTCTTCTTAAATGTCGATGGCTGCACTCTACCAGATCTGCCTTTGTCATTAGGTTGTGGTTTCGGTTCCCTACTACCATTTCATCAGTTAGCCTGCGTCTTCTCAAGACATACTGTCATCCCCGGATCCTACTGCACTGTACGTTTTATAGGAGTGTTTAAGAGGTTGGGAGATGGCAGACCATGCAGAAATACAGTATGTTCTTGCATATAGGACGGAAACAACAGATGGTCAGCTGCGGAGACAGGTGAGCGGTAGGGAAGGCACTGGGGAACAGAAGCAAACAGACCAGATGAGAAGATCCTACACTGTCAGGTACAGACGAGATTTGTACGAGAAACCAAGAACCCTGACTGAAACATAACAGGGAGGTGGGAACCCTGCTCAGTGAGTCTTAACCCAAAGAGAGAAGCAAAGCCTTGGTGAGCCCCAGATGTGTAGGACACAGCACCACAAAAACAGCTTAAAACAGGAGCCTAGCCCCTGAGAACACTGGCACTTTACTACAAGTGACCAACAGCAAGAAAAACAACGGGAGCCATAAAATTTAATTTTTAACTAGATGGTGAGACGCTCACCAATCTACCCAGACACAAGCCCCAATGGCATGTATTCTGAAAGAACCCATTCTTCTCAAGGGGCTGATTCAGAGGACTACTGTATCTCTCTCTCTCTTTTAATGTTTATTTTTTACTTCAGGTTATATCTCCATCACAGTGACCTCTTTCCACCCTTCCCAGTTCCACCCTCCCACCCTCTACCCCCTATGCCTTCCATCCCACTCCTCTGGAATGGAGTGTCCCTACATAACAGTCCCCCGCCCCAGTTCAGCAGTCATATGAGCACCAAGAGCCTCCTCATACACTGGGGGCCTATAAGGCAGCACCACTAGGGCAAAGTGTCTCATTGACAGGAAAAAAGTCTATGTTCATGTTCCCTTTGGTGCATTGGCTGTAGTATAATTATCCTGTTCTATATGGCTAAAATCCGATTATAAGTGAATAGATGCCATGTGCATCCTTCTGAGTCTGGGTTAGCTCACTGAGGATGAGCTTCTCTAGTTCCATCCATTTGGCTGCAAATTGCATGATTTCATTGTTTCTGATGGCTGAATAGTATTCCATTGTGTAGATGTACCACAGTTTTTTTTTTATCCATTCCTCAGTTGAGGGACATCTGGGTTGTTTCCAGTTTCTAGCTATTACAAATAAGGCTGTTATGAACATAGATGAGGAAACTTCCTTGTGGTTTGGTGAGGAATCATTTGGATGTATACGCAGAAGTGATATGGTTGGGTCTTGAGGTAGAGCTATTCCAAGTTTTCTAAGATATCACCAGACTGATTTCCATAGTGGTTGTACAAGATTTCACTCCCATCTGCAATGGAGGAGTGTTCCCCTTTCTCCATACCCTCGCCAGCATGTGCTGTCATTTGAGTTTTTGATCTTAGCCATTCTGACAGGTGTGAGATGGAATCTCAGAGTCATCTTGAGTTGCACTTCTCTGATGATTCTCTCTTTAATGTAATTTTTCTTTAATCTTGTCTACTTCTGGTCCCCATGCTTTTGGCTTGTCACCAGAAATCCCTGCACACTTTGGCAGCCTGGACAGAGAACTTTCTCTTTGCTTCCTGTCTTAGTTAGGGTTTCTACTGCTGGGTTAAACAACAGGATTAAAAGAAATTGGGGAGGAACAGGTTTATTTCATTTTACAGCTTATAGTTCATCATCCAGGGAAGTTAGGGTAAAAACACAAGGCAGGACCCTGAAGGCAGAAACTGATGCAGAGGCCATGGAGGAGCACTGCTCATTGGCTTGTTCCCTATGACTGGCTTAGCCCACTGTCTTATACCATTCAGGATTACAGCCCAGCGGTGGCACTCCCCACGGTGACCTGGGCCCTCCCACATCAATCAAGAAAACGCACCACAGATTTGCCCACAGGCCAGTCTGGTGGGAGCAGTTTTCCAAGTGAGAGTCCCTCTTCCAAAATGACTCTATCTTCTGTCAAGTTGGCATACTACTAGCCAGTAAGGCTTCTTTGGCCTCTCCTCACTCTAGTACTGGTAGAGGTCAGCTGATTGGCCCGTGGAACACTTAGGAGTCCTGAGTTGCTCTCCAGGAAGACTCCAAGGACTTCAGCCTGTGACTCTGGACTGCTGTCACCCGTGAAGGTTAAGGAGTCCCTTTCTGTCTCTTGTGGAAAGCCTTCCTTCCCATTTGCAACAACAGAACCCTGGTTATGGGTATACCCGAGTAGCACTGGAGGACGAAGGACAAAAGGCCTTCTATGGGGTACAAAGGAGTAATAGGAACTCAAATTTCTCCCAGGTGATCCCTTACGCTCTGCATGGCAAGGATGGCAGCAGTAGCTCATGGAAGATGGATCTGCACACACTGTAAGGATCTTCCTGCCAGTTCCTCCTTTTCCCCACCACTGCATTAGTCACAACGCTCCGGGGTGGGGAGGGGCTGAGAATGTGACTGACAGTGTTTGCGCTTCCTTAGCTTACGTCTGGAGGTTCTAGCCAGACGTCCTGATTCAAGAGACCGACTTGTAAGCAGGTTTTCATTTTCTCCAGGACCGTTGAGTCCTCTTCACTTTCACTCATAACTGATTTAACTAATTTGTGACAGTTTCAGTTTGTGAGGTTTCTCTTCAAGGTCAATCTAGCCTGGCCCGCCAGGTTGGTTTGACTCTAGAAGAGAAACTGTATCCCACCTCTGGGAAATGGAAGAGACTCTGTTCTAAGAGGATGCCTCAGTCGAATCCGTGCAGCAAGACTGGGTTTCATTCTGACAAGAGAAGTCTGTTGCCCTCCAGGGTAAATGTCTGTCTCTGGAACCATGTGACAAGCCCTGTGCTCTACATGCCTTCTGACTCACCCCTGAGATGTTGTCTTAAGAACATCTGATTCTCAGACTTTAACAAAGGAAAAAAAAAAAAAAGGAAAAGAAAAACAATTTCTTTCACAGCAAAACTTGACTCTAACACACTTCCAGATCAATAATGCTGGCTGCCTCAGGGCATATTGAGCTCTTACTGCAACCTGCAATTAGATTTCTTTGTTTGTAATTTAGGAAAGGACTCAGATTTTTTTTTTTTTTTTTTATAGCCAAGCCTTCATGACTGTCACAAGACCCCAAGAAGCAATAGGGATGCCCTGTGTATTTTACTAGATTGTCCTACACTTTTAATTTTCCTTAAATTCAACCACAGCTGACAAAAGAGATGGGTCTCCTTTGCATTCACCCATAATCAGCTTCCAGCATCTCTCCTACCGTCTACGCTTCCCCCACATCTTCCTCTTTAACTTCTATTCCTCCTACTCCCTCCTCCTCTCTCTTTCCAACCACAGCCCTCTTTACCCAGACACATTCTCTCCATCACAAACTTGCTAAGGGACTTCATATAGGAACTCAGGGAAGAATGAAAGCCATTCCCACTCCTTCAGAGACCAGCTGTGCATTTTGCAAGGTAGCTAGTAAGGATTACAGCACCATCAGCAACCCCTCCCTCTCTCCATGCCTAATCTGTCCCAAAGATAATCCAAATTAGGATCCTTCAGCCAGGATCCCTTTAGCTGCACTAGGGAAGTCAGAGGGTTCATTGTGGCTTTTGATTTAACACAGCAACAGATCTACATAATTCTAACTATCTGCTGCATCCATGAACAATGAAAAACTATTGCTTCTCCCATAGGAAACATTTCCTTTTGGTGAGGTGGCTAATGGGGACCTTGGTACTGTTCAGTTTTCCTTTTCCCTTTCCCCGATCTGTCCCAAATATAAACCAAATTAGGGTCTTTCAGCCATGATCCCCCCAGCTGCATTAAGGAACTCGGAGGGTCACCAAGCTTTTTACCTAGGCTGCCAGTGCAGCTCCCTCACTCCACCACATTCAGCATTCACCTTGTGTCACATGGAGAAGCCCCACCTGGTCCTCAGCATGTGTCTAAGGGGCGTGGACACCATCCAGTCACAGCCAGGCCAGCTTCCATAGCTATCATGTTATGAGCTCCCACTGGTCATATCAGGGCACTGATGTAGGAAATGACGATGGAAGGACTCAGTGAGATAATGTGATTACCTGTGCATTAAAGGGAACTAAAATGCCATTATCAAACCCATTAACTGTAACAACTTGTAGAACGCAACAAAGGAAGCTGCCAAGAATCCTGGTCTCTTTCAGTTTAGGCTGGAACCATGTGCAAGTGTACCAATGTGGACCCCAGTAGTTAGGAAGGCTAAGCCATCCTGGCTGTATATTTTATAATCCAAATTTCCCCAGAGAGCAGACAACAACTTCAAATACTACACCTGGGACCCAGAATTCTTTCCCCGCTTTATTAGACACAGCCCTCATGTTCTTTAATAGTCAGGAGGACACCTCAAGAGCCAGAAAAGCCAAACTGGAAGATGGAAAAAATCTTAACTATGACAAAGCTATCTTCTTAGTAGGGCGGCTGGGTTCTTGTCCAGCTCAGAAAATCCTAGAGCGCCACCTACTGGCTGAACAGTTCAACCGAAGGCCCTAACCACCCTCTGGTCAGAGGACTCCCCTAAAGCCTGTGGTCAGGCTGCACACTTTAGCCAGAAGTGCCTTAAGCTTCCAGACTAGAAGCCTCCTTTAAGTCTATGTCCAATCTGTAAAGTGGAGGCCCATTGCAAATACATGGCCCTCACTTTTACATTCGGGAAGTCTGACTTCCAGCCAAGGCCTCCAATGATTAGATTAAACCTGAAAAATGCCAAACATTCACGACTTTATTCCTAAACAACAAAGAGTGTAAGGAAGAGGACAGATGGGACACTGAGGCTGAAAGCCTTCTGTATTTTCTGTCTCCATGGAGATCAACTTGATTACATTACTTACTGATAAGGAAGTAACTTTTCCCATCCCAGCATCTTCTATGGTTAGATCTTCCAGTGTTTAATTCTCTTCTCCAGAAACTCCATCCATCCCACTTTCCACCCCTCCTGACCTGTACAGTAGGCAAACATCTTTCTACTCATGCTTGTCTGGTCCTACCATGCTGCCCCATTTCCTTCTAGGGTAGAGATACCATGTCTAAACTTCAGGCTCTCTTAAACTCCAGAGGCTGCAATGACACCCCTAGCATCTAGTCCTCTGTTCTGTGATAGTCTAGAGCTCTCTGAGGCCAAAGAGCCCTCTCTAGACTCTACTAGAGCATCATCCAAAGTGTTCCCCTGAGGTCTAAGCAACTTCCATCCCTGGACACCAATGGCCACTCCTTTCACAACCATCATTGATGGGTCCAGCAGCTTCCCCTGAAGCCCCAGTTACTGAAGACTAAAGCATGGAAGGCTCACAGCCTCTCATTGATAAATCCCTGGCTTCTGGGTGATCGTGACCATATAACTCTTCATGCAACACCCTTTTCTTGGCAGTAAAGATGTCAGATGGATCCTACAGATTGGTCTAAGACCTGGGGACCACACATGAGGCTACAGTCCTGATAGAACCCATAATTCCCAGCTCTTATACCTTCTTGAGGCAGATACCCTCCTGGTTCACAGTGTTAGACCATAAAAATGCTTTATTTCGTATTCACATTCACCTAGACCCTCTCAGTTCCTATGTGGCTTTAAATGACAGAATATTTCTACTTTGGTTCACTTTTTTTCAATTTAGCTAAGTTGTAACAACCTTATACCAAGTTGATGGGAATGAGAATTGGTCCAACCTCTATGAAATCAGTAAGGAAATTCTTTAAAAACCTAAAAATGGAACTACCATATGACCCAGACATACCACTTCAGGTCTGAATTAATATACCTCAGTGGTACCCAAACATCTGCGTTTATTACAGCACTATGCACAGTCACCAAGTTCTGGAATCAACCATGGAAAGACAAGTGGACAAAGAAAGGTGGTTTATATGCACAACAGAGTTGTATTCAGTCACTAAAAAAATGAGATTCTAGGGGCTGGAAAGATGGCTCAGCAGTTAAGAACACAGGCTGTTCTTCCTAAGGACCCAGGTTCAAATCCCAGAACCCACATGGCAGTTCACAGCTGCCTGTAATTTCCAGGTGTGGTGCTGCACACCTTTAATACCAGCATCCTGGAGGCAGAGGTAGGCAGAACTCTGAGTTTGAGGCCAGCTTGGTCTACAGAGTGAGTTCCAGGACAGCATAGGCTACATAGAGAAACCCTGTCTCGAAAACAAATAGTAAAAATAAATACATAAATAAAAACCGGGGGGGGATCCAAGATGGCGGCGGCTGGCACAGACGTATTTTGATTTCGGGGTCAACAGTCACAAGGAGGCAAGTGTTGCAGGACGCTGTACAAAGGGCACGACCCCTTCTAAATCTCACCCAGCTACACAGGGACCATGGAAGATCCCTGGGAAGGACACCCCTTCCAACTCTCGGACACACTAGGAAGCCTCTGGACCTGGGAATTGGGATAACCCATCCCCCAAAAGGAGAGACCCGCGGTAAGTTCCAACCTAATACCCAGCCGGCAGATTCAGAAACCACACAGAGAAAATCCCCACCCTGCTGGGCACTCCCAGGTCTCACACAGACGATCCAATTATCTGGCAAAAGGTTGCAACCTCTACAAAGTGCCTTCAGACCACAGATCACAGTCTGTGACATCACTGGCCAGTTTCCAAGCCGCGGGAGCGGCAAGGCTACTGGAGCTGAACTGCAGATTTACCCGCTACAGGAACCAACCCCGGGCAAACTGCGAGATATTTGAACATGTCGTATATCGGACTTTTGTACTAGTACGGGCCCTTCCAGTGGGGAACCAGAGCTTACTTGAACACAGCTCCGCCACCTGGATTAGTTAGGTCGCCACCTGGATTAGTTAGGTCTCCACCTGGGTAGCGGGGCTGAATGACTCACCTTATAGGAGTGGAGTAAGGCAACTCTCTCCTACACCAAAGCGCTCCCTTTGGACCCAAGTCCAGAAGACAGATAAAAAATTCCACATGGCCAGAGGCTCCGGACCAAAAAAAAACCCAGAGCAAAATGACTCCAACAAAAGAAAACAACGCTATTCCACCTAGCCCAAACCACCTCACCACAGCTGAAACACATGAAAATGATGACAATTCTACATTATGGAAAGTGATAGAGCCCCTTCAAGAAGAACTTAAATCTATGAAGGAATTCAAAGAAGCCACAATTTTACAAGTCAAAACAACAAATAACACCATTAAAGAGCTCCAAGCCAAGGTGACTAAGCTTGAACAGGAAAAGGACAGAGAAATGAAAGATTTCCTGGCAAAAACAAGCAAACTGAAGAAGGAAATGTACAAAATGAACAATACCATTCAAGACATGAAAATGGAAATGGAAACAATAAAGAAAACACATTCAGAGTTAAAAGAGGAAATGGAGAATCAAGGGAAGAGAACAGGAACTATGGATGTGATTATCAAAAATAGGATGCAAGAGATGGAAGACAGGATCTCAGGCATGGAAGATTTAATGGAAGAAATCAGTACAACATCCAAAGAAAATGAGAAAGCTAAAAGATCTCTTACCCACAACATCCAAGAAATCAAGGACTCAATGAAAAGACGGAACCTAAGAATTATAGGTATAGAGGAAAGAGAAGACTCCCGACTCCAAGGTCCAGGAAATATCTTCAACAAAATCATAGAAGAAAACTTCCCAAACCTGAAAAAAGAGATGCCAATAAAAATCCAAGAGGCTTACAGAACACCGAACAGATTAGATCAGAAAAGAAACTCCTCTCGCCACATAATAATAGAAACTCCAAATGTAAGAACAAAGAAAGAATATTAAAAGCTGTTAGAGAAAAAGGTCAAGTCACATACAATGGCAGACCCATCAGAATCACACCTGACTTCTCCTCAGAAACTTTAAAAGCTAGAAGGGCCTGGACGGATGTCCTACAAGACCTGAGAGAACATAGGTGCCCAGCCAGACTACTATACCCAGCAAAACTCTCTATCAACATAGAAGGAGAAAACAAGATATTCCATGACAAAATCAAATTGAAACAATATCTCCTCACAAACCCAGCCCTACAGAAGATCCTAGAAGGAAAATTCCAACACAGAGAAGATAACTACACCCAAGAAAACAGAGGAAATAGAAACCTCCACAGCAACTAAACAAAAAAGAAACACAAGACAGCCAGCTATACCAAAATAATGGGAAATAACAACCCCTGGTCACTAATATCCATCAACATCAATGGATTCAACTCGCCAATAAAAAGACACAGACATACAGACTGGATCCGTAAACAAGACCCATCTTTTTGCTGTATACAAGAAACACACCTCACTATTAAAGATAAATACTACCTCAGAGTAAAGGGCTGGGAAAAGGTTTTCCAAGCAAATGGACCCAGGAAACAAGCTGGAGTAGCCACCTTAATATCAAACAAAATAGACTTCCAATTGAAGTTAAAAAAAAAAAAAGACAGAGAAAGGCATTACATACTCATTAAAGGAAATATCCACCAAGAGGTCATCTCAATATTGAACATCTATGCCCCAAATACAAAGGCACCTACATTTATAAAAGAAACGCTTCTAAAACTTAGATCGCACATTGATCCAAACACTTTAATAGTGGGAGACTTCAACACCCCACTCACAACTATGGACAGATCATCAAGACAGAAGCCAAACAGATAAATAATGAGTCTAACAGAGATCATGAACCAAATGGACCTAACAGATCTCTACAGAACGTTTCACCCAAACACAAAAGAATACACCTTCTTCTCAGCACCCCACGGAACCTTCTCCAAAATCGACCATATAGTTGGACACAAAGATAGCCTCAACAGATACAAGAAAATTGAAATAACCCCTTGTATCTTATCAGACCACCATGGAATAAAGCTGGACTTCAATAGCAAAAGAGTCAACAGAAAGTCTACACTTACATGGAAATTGAACAACTCTTTACTAGAGGACCACTGGGTCAGGGAAGAAATAAAGAAGGAAATCAAGGACTTCTTAAAATCCAACGAAAATGAAGACACAACATACCCAAACCTATGGGACACAATGAAAGCTGTGCTACAAGGAAAGTTCATAGCACTAAGTGCCTTCAAAAAGAAAATTGTGACAGCTCATATTAGCGAATTAACAGCTAAACTGGGTGAATTGGAAAAAAAAAGAAGCAAACACTCCCAAGAGGAGCAGAAGGCAGGAGATCATCAAACTTAGGGCTGAAATCAACAACTTAGAAACAAAAAGAACTATACAAAGAATCAATGAAACCAAGAGTTGGTTCTTCAAGAAAATCAACAAAATAGACAGACCCTCAGCCAAATTAACTAAAAGACAGAGGGAGAAAACACAAATCAACAAAATCAGAAATGAAAAGGAAGAAATAACAATAGACATTGAGGAAATCCAGAGAATATTTGGATCCTACTTTAAAAATCTATACTCCACCAAATTTGAAAACTTAAGTGAAATGGACAATTTTCTTGATAGATTCCACCTACCGAAGCTAAATCAAGATCAGATAAACAGATTAAACAGCCCTATAACCCATAAGGAAATAGAAACAGTCATTAAAAATCTCCCAACCAAAAAAAGCCCAGGGCCAGATGGCTTTAGCATGGAATTCTACCAGACCTACAAAGAGGAGCTAACACCAATACTTTTCAAACTCTTTCACAAAATAGAATCTGAAAGAACACTGCCAAACTCATTCTATGAGGCCACTGTCACTCTGATGCCTAAACCACACAAAGACCCAACAAAGAAAGAGAACTTCAGAACAATCTCCCTCATGAACATAGATGCAAAAATACTTAATAAAATACTAGCAAACCGAATTCAAGAACACATCAAAAGTATCATACATCATGATCAAGTAGGCTTCATCCCTGGAATACAAGGGATGGTTCAACATACGAAAGTCTATCAATGTCATTCACCATATAAACAAGATGAAAGAAAAAAAACAAATGATAATCTCGCTAGATGCAGAAAAAGCATTTGACAAAATCCAACACCCCTTCATGCTAAAAGTTCTAGAGAGAACGGGCATACAAGGGAAGTACCTAGAAATGATAAAGGCAATATACAGCAGGCCAGTGGCCAACATCAAATTAAATGGAGAGAAACTTGAAGCATTTCCTCTAAACTCAGGGACAAGACAAGGATGTCCACTTTCACCATATCTCTTCAATATAGTACTTGAAGTTCTTGCTAGAGCAATAAGACAACTAAAGGAGATCAAGCGGATAAACATCGGAAACGAAGAAGTCAAATTATCCCTATTTGCAGATGATATGATAGTATACATAAGCGACCCCAAAAATTCCACCAGAGAACTCTTACAGCTGATAAACACCTTAAGCAAAGTGGCTGGATACAAAATTAATTCAAAAAAATCAGAAGCCCTTCTTTATACAACAAACAAATGGGCTGAGAAAGAAATAAGGGAAACAACCCCCTTCACAATAGCCACAAACAACATAAAATACATGGGGGTAACTCTAACCAAGCAAGTAAAGGACCTGTACAACAAGAACTCCAAGCCCTTGAAGAAAGAAATGGAAGAGGCCTTTAGAAGATGGAAAGATCTTCCATGCTCATGGATAGGTAGGATCAACATAATAAAAATGGCCATCCTACCAAAAGCAATATATAGATTCAATGCAATTCCTATCAAAATACCAACACAATTTTTTATAGACTTGGAAGGAGCTAGTCTCAATTTCATATGGAACAACAAAAAGCCCAGAATAGCTAAATCAATCCTGTACAATAAAAAAAAACATCTGGAGGTATTACCATCCCAGATTTTAAGCTGTACTACAGAGCAATAGTTGTAAAAACAGCATGGTATTGGTATAGAAACAGACCAGTAGATAAATGGAATCGAATTGAAGATCCAGAAATAGACCCACACACTTATGGCCACCTAATTTTTGACAAAGAAGCCAAAACGGCACAATGGAAGAAGGACAGCATCTCCAACAAATGGTGCTGGTCCAACTGGATGTCCATTTGTAAAAGAATGAAGTTAGACCCATACTTATCACCTTGTACAAAACTTAAGTCCAAGTGGATCAAAGACCTTAACATAAGGCCGGTCACACTAAATCTACTAGAAGAAAAAGTGGGAGAAACCCTTGAATTAATTGGCACAGGCGACAACTTCCTGAACAGAACACCAACAGCTCAGGACTTGAGATCAACAATCAATAAATGGGACCTCATGAAACTGAAAAGCTTCTGTAAGGCAAAGGACACTGTCATTCAAACAAAACGGCAGCCTACAGACTGGGAGAAAATCTTCACCAACCCCACATCTGACAGAGGGCTAATATCCAAAATCTACAAAGAACTCAAGAAATTAAATGCCAAGAAACCAAATAATCCAATCAAAAAATGGGGGACAGAGCTAAATAGAGAATTCACAAAGGAGGAATCCCTAATGGCTGAGAGGCACTTGAAGAAATGCTCAACATCCTTAATCATCAGAGAAATGCAACTCAAGATGACTCTGAGATTCCATCTCACACCTGTCAGAAGGGCTAAGATCAAAAACTCAAATGACAGCACATGCTGGCGAGGGTGTGGAGAAAGGGGAACCCTACTCCATTGCTGGTGGGAATGCAGACTTGTGCAACCACTATGGAAATCAGTCTGGCAATATCTTAGAAAACTTGGAATAGCTCTGCCACAGGACCCAGCCATACCACTTCTGGGTATGCACCCAAATGCCTCTTCACGGAATCATAAGGAAGTTTCCTCATCTATGTTTATAGCAGCCTTATTTGTAATAGCTAGAAACTGGAAACAACCCAGATGTCCCTCAACCGAAGAATGGGTTAAAAAACTGTGGTACATCTATACAATGGAATATTATTCAGCTATTAGAAACAATGAAATTATGCAATTTGCAGCCAAATGGATGGAACTAGAAAAGCTCATCCTGAGTGAACTAACCCAGACTCAGAAGGACACATATGGCATCTATTCACTTATAGTAGGATTTTAGCTATATAGTAGAAGGTATCGATACTACAACTAACACACCAAAGGGAACTTGGACATAGACTTCTTATTTTTAATATTTATTTATTTTTATATATTAGTTATATTTTTTTCTATTTTTTAGTCTTTTTTATCTATTGTCTGCTTATTGGTTTGTTTGTTTAGTAGTTCTCTCTCCCAGGCAACAAGACACTTTTCACTGATGGTACTGCTTCGTAGACCCCCAATGAATGAAGAGGCTCTTGGCCCTCATACGACCTCTCATCTGAGATGAGGGACTGTTATATAAGGACATCCCACCCCAGAGAAATGGGATGGAAGGGTTAGGAGGTAAAGAAAAAAAAAAAGAAATGTGATGTTTCGGCCTTTTACTACTAATTGTCATAAACTGTTTAGGATAATTAAGAAATGCAAACTAATGGTTATGCAAGCGGGTCATTCTGTTAGGTACTATGACAGCCTATTATAGTTACTTGCTAAGCTAATCAGAAATAAACCTGCTACGAGACAAACAACATCTGCTTACCCTAATATAAGAGATAGATAGGGCCTCTTCAAAAACCTCAAGAGATCTGCAGAATATGGCATTCAAATATGTTTTTGTAACTTTAGATTTTTTTATATCAAGACATATCAACTCCTGACAGCACCCCCTATTCTCCTCCAAGTAGAAGATGAGCGTCGAAGAATCTCCAGTGGGAGATGATTGAATCAGTCGCAAGCCTATCTCTTGGTAGGAAAAGCCCCTTGCTCCAACTGTAGACAGAATGCTGTCCAAAAAGGACAAAACCTGGAAGCAGGTAAGTCGACAGCCTAGCTCTGCCAAGACAGGGTAGGCAAGTCCTTCATAACCCCTGCTCTACAATCAATATCTGTCAGAGAAACGGGGCCAAATGACTGAAGATCGATGCTGTAATGTATGGAGAGAAAATGGGAACTGTCCAGACAGCCACTGGTATGTCATTTCTTAGTATGAGAAGCTGCAGGCCCTGTACTTCCTATAAAATCAGATATATTTATCCCTCTCAGGTCTCTGAGGTGGTTGAAGAACAGATAGCTAGAGTCTCAATTAAATTTTGAGTTGTTTAGGAGTCAAGAGAGTGTTATAGATCTAAGAAGATACTTTTAAAATTGTGTTGCAAGTTAGTATGAATGTTGAGTCAGATATAGAACTTTAAACTCATGGAGATGGTTAAATAGTAGAATGTTAAAGTCAGGGACCAAATACATATGGACTGGACATTGGGAATGTATGCTAAGCCATATAACCCTCATAACTGTGGCCTAATTACCTCTTTTGTACTGTATTTTATTTATTATTATAAGAGAAAGAGCCATTTGTGGGACTGAAAGGGGAAACTGTAGGGGGAAATAAGATATACTTTAAACTTAAAAGAGAAAAAAAAAGGGAAGAGGATGGGGGGTTGAGGGTGGGAGAGTGGGACTGGAGGGGGAATAGGGAGGGGACTGCGATTGAGATGTAACTTGAAGAAATAAAAAATAAAGGGAAAAAAAAGTAAAAAATAAATAAATAAAATAAAAACCAGCCCCCCCCCCCCAAATGAGATTCTAGCCAGGCAGAGGTGGTGCATTCCCTTGGGAGGCAGAGACAGGCAGATCTCTGTGAGTTTGAGGCCAGCCTGGTCTACATGGGAAGTTCTAGGACAGCTAGGGCTACACAGAGTAACTTTGTCTCGAAAAAAACAAAAACCAAAAAAAGAAATTCTATCATTTGTTAGAAAACAGATAACTGGAGATATCATATTCAGCAAGATGAACAAGACACAAAAAGATAAACATTGCATGTTTTTTTTCTCATTTGTGTCCTAAAAGTCTTTGCACATACACAAAATCATTCATTCATATTCATGCATCTGCCATGAAAACAAAAAGGAGACCTGAGTAAAGGAAGAGACTGTGGGAGAGAGGGTGACTGAAGAGAGAACAGGGAGGTGTGATTATGAAGTGCATGATACCCTTGAAAGAAACTGTCCATGTGAAACCCAACACTATGTATGCAGAAAAGTCCAACTTTTCCTTCCCCTCCCTCTCTCCTTTTCCCTTCTCCTGCTCCCAATGTAAGTTCTCAGCCTGCTCACTCTGATCTCTTGCTCTCCTCTGAAACCACGCCTGTACCCTCGACGCTCACAGGCATCCTTGCTGGGCCTCACTGCTTTTTTGATTTATAATCTAGCAGGTCCCTCTTTCTCTTCTGTGTCATGCCTCCCCCACCCCACCCAGCAGGCAGCAGCCAAGGCCACCAGCTTGCCTGTCCTGTTTTTCTCCCTCAAACTCCAATAACAATGTTCTAAAGTTACTTCCAAGTTTTCTCTTTTGTATAGGATTTTATTAATCCAACGTGTGAAAGAATGTGTATATACACATTTGTGCACACAAGCTTGTGGAGGTCCGAGGACCACTTGCTGCAGTAATTTCTCCTTTAACCATGTGGGTCTCAAGCTTGGGGGTGAATGCTTTTACTTGCTGGACCATCTTGCTCTGCTGGTCCTCTTAAGTTTTAAAAGTCTCCCACCTGTGACATTAAAGATGTGCAAAAGGGACCTAGTGTTCCTTTTTGGTGAGTATCTAAAGGTCAAGAAAATGGGATCTCTAGCCTGGGGGATACCTAACTAACGCTGTAGACGGGCTGGCTCAATCACTTTGGCTAAGGGACCACTCCTAGGAAGCTAGGCTCAGCTTAGGCTATGTTGAAGACATGGGCAGAATAATTAGTTCTTTAGTGAGATGCTGTATTTTTCCTTCCCTGAATCCTCTGCCCCTAGTGTTAAGGCTTAACGGCCACAGTCATATAGGAGTGAAGTCTCTCCCACTCATAATTTTACCTTTCCTTCTGTTTTCTGAGTTTGTTTTACTTAACATTTAAGGCTCCCCCTGCCCAATATTTTGGACTTCCTTTCCTTTCTCTAAAGCTTCCCTCCCTGCTCCGCGTCTGCTTGCCAGCCTCATGTCTGACCGCTGTGCCAGATTAAATGACATAGCGTTTTCCTTCTCTTTTCCAGGCAGCTGTTTTACTGTTTGCCTGCCCTACAGTTTTTCTTTTAATCTCTAATAAAATTATCCTTGTGATTCCATTCTTTAATTCCTTTATTAGTGAGACTATGAACCCTCAAAGGGACCCAGAATGTAGCAACAGAAACACCAGGAAGTGATTCTGTCTGTTTCTAGGCATCGGTATCATCTTTTCTGTATACTGTGACTCTGTAATGGGCAGGGCAGGGAAAACTGGACTCTTCTTCTCTACAGTCTGGCCAGAATTAAATAGATCAAACTGTTCTTAACAAGCTCTCTGGTTCCCATTTGTTTGCTGGGTTTGGTGATTTGGTTAGTTTGGTTTTGGTTTTTCAGTAAGCATGGGAAATCACTAAGAATACCTACCACAAAAAGAAGTTACAGTTTTTAAGAAACTAATCTTTAGATGGCAAAAAATATAAATAAATAAATAAGTTCAGACATTTTCTGAAGTAGGGAGAGCACCTGGGGGAGTGTTCCAGAAATAAATTTCAGATAGAGATCCCCATTTACAAGGGCCAGTCCTATCTAGTACCCGTCCCCGGAATGGTGGCCCCTCAGGATTTCTTCTTTGCAGTCTTCCCCTCCTTCTGATCTGAACCCATACATTCTCTAAAATGCTCATGTTTATTAACAACTGTTTCTATGGCAGCAGAGGCCTGTTTTTAGGGCTCAGGGGTGGAAGCTATTTATAAGCCAAAGAATGGTAGCGTACGCCAATGGCAGCAATTATTGATGCAATCCTCTCGGGATCTCGCGGATAAATAATATGGCAACGAGACAAAATATATTCAACGTGCCTATTGTTTGCCAAAATTACATCTGGATTCTAATGTTTCCCATCTAGGCTACGAGCAATATGTAACAGCTTTCTCTCTCATGAATCAATTGATTTGACCCCTGGCATTTACACATTAGGTGAGTTAAGCTATGGAACTAAATGAATCCTCTTTGTGACAGGATTCTTACACCATTAGACAGAAGGTAGACGTGGTAGTGTACAAGGTTTGCATTCCATGTGGCCTTCTGAATAGTAATAGTTGGCCCATGCAACAAGCCCTCCCATCCCTGAATCTATTGATATAAACTGCCTTTAAAATGTTTATGGGATGAATAAAATGATTTTTATTCCATTTAGCAACTCACAAAGCTACTTTCTTTCATGTAGTACCACCTAAAATATATTAAAATTAGCCACTCAAAGTGTGAGAGTTCACTTCAAGCAAATCTCAGCTCACACTTGATATATTAAAAGATATGGATCATAGGTTTATGGCAATTGGAGCATGTGTTCTGGAGCAAGAAGGTTAGGGAGAAAAATCCTAGTTATAGAATCTGCTTCACCCCACAATGAGTGTACAACATTGGACAACAAGACCTATTTTCTCATTATACAAGAGACAGAGAGGGAGAATATTAAGAGAAGACAGAATAGTAATACGGGCTGAGGATCCTTAATCTGAAATCCAAAATTGTAGCAAAAGCTACAAGTTTGGGGTCATCATGTCACCATTCAAATCTTAGGTATCAGCTCTTGGAACATTTCAAATTTTTAGAATAGAGATATTTCACCAGTAAATTTTATGCAAATATTCTGAAATTTGAAAAATTCCAAAATCTGAAATACTTCTGGCCCAAAGCATTTCAGATTTAAAAAAACAAAAACATAAAAACTTAACCTCATCAACTTCAAAGGATTGCATAAGCAGGAAGTGAATCTGCACATGTAAAGTGCCGGGAGAGTCACAATCAGACAAAACTAAATTGTGTGTGGTTGCATTTTAACCCATAAAGATTAAGTGTCCAAGTGGATTTCTATGCAATTTGTGTACTCGTAATCTACTACCTCGTGGCAATAACCAACTCCCCACTCTTCACTGCCAGGACTAAATCTTGAATTATTCAGGTTTCCTAAAAAATGCTACTGTTCCATATGGAGATGCTAAGGATAGAAGAACGACAGTTCTCCCAAAGCCTATTACACCCTCAGGGTTGTGCCACACCCTGGTCTTTCTAGAGGCCTGTGTCTCTGAAGTCTAGAACTAGTTTATAATCAACACCCACCCCACATAGGATGTGTCTCTCAATATTATCGTTGAAATAAGGGGGGTACGGAACTAAATGAATCCTGTGACAGATTTCTTACATTGTTAGACAGAGAGTAGGTTTGGTAGTGTTCAAGGTTTGCCATTCCACATGGTTGTCCAAATAGTAACAGTTGTCCCTTCCCTATGCAACAAGGCCTATCTTTGAATGCACTGACATAAAGTCTCATGATTGTTCATGTGTATATGCCCTTCTCAGACTTGAGTAATTAGTTAACAGTCTTGTTGGTATACAGAACTGATAATTCTTTTTTTTCTCACATCAATTATTTTAACAGATATCTTTATCTTCCAATGAAGTTTATTTCCTGTGGAAATGCTATTACTCTTCTATTGTATTTTCTCACCTACTTAAGAATGGCTTCTTTTGATTTTCACTTTCAAGTGAATAAGATGCTACACACACACACACACACACACACACACACACACACACACACACA
>CAJQZJ010026844.1:2895927-2917734 GCA_907164525.1 Lophiomys imhausi
TGTGTGTGTGTGTGTGTGTGTGTGTGTGTGTGTGTGTGTGTGTGTGTGTGTGTGTAGGGGTTAAGATACGAACTCCAAATCTTGACTTGCCTTGAACTTTCATGACCTTACTTGGAATACACCCAGCAGCTAAGGTCATGTTTAACTAAAGGTCAGCTGTAGCCCAGGGGTTCTCTAAGTTAATGCCAGTGTAGAGTAGAAAGTATGTCAAAGGATGAATGGTTAAAATACACTAATTTGGAGGGGTGCCAGTGATTAAGTCTAGCCCCCCCCTTTGTCTGTCTGTCTGTCTGTCTCTCTCTCTGTGTGTATGTTTTACTAGGGACTGAACCTTTTTCTTTTGATATTATTTTGAGAAAGACCTAGCAAAATGTGCAGGCCAGCCTCAAACTGTCTATGTAGTTAAAGTAGGCCTGAACATTTTCATCCTCCTGCCTCAGCCTCCTGAGGAGCTGGGGTTACAGATGAGCACCACTATGCTCAGGAAGAAAACTTTTTGTACTTGTTTATTGAAGCTGAATGATGCACGCTATTGTACTTTCTGTTGTATCCAATGTAGATCATTTGCATATGAATGCTGCTAATTATGTCAAATATATTTACTCATTAAAGCTACCTCAGCAGGATTTTTTTAAAAATCGGCTGTTAGCAGTTACTATGAAAACTTAAGCCTCAGAAATAGCACACAAAATAACATATTCTACTTTTCCAGTTCTCACTAACACAGCTTGACTTTTCTCTGTACATTCCACATTAGCAAAGCTGTGTTGTAAGGCATTTGGAAGCACTCACAAAATAAATATGCACATGTAGATAAATATCAACAGATTAAGGATATGGTGTGGAACTCCAGCTTTCACAAATCACGAGGCATCAGATTTGTATTTTTTTTTCCAATTAGTCACTTGAACAGAATTTTTAATCCTGAAACCAAATTTTTTCAGTCATTCACAGGACCAACATCTTCTTCAATTTGCCCTCCCATACTCTCTAAGCCGTGCACAAAATTCTGTTAGTGTGATTCTGTTGCTCTTGAAAACACTGTCTTTTCTTTCTTTTTCTCTTTCTCCTCCCCCCCTCTCTCCCTCCCCCTTTTTCCTCTCTCTTTCCCCCCTCTCTCTTTCTTTTTGATTTTGGATTTTTGAAATAGGGTCTCACTATATAGCTCAGGCTAGCCTCGAGCTTCCTATCTAGCTCAGGCTGACTTTAAACTCATGATCCTCCTGCCTCAGCTTCTCCAGTGTTGGGAGTACTGGCATGCCCCAGTACGGGGGGGGGAGGGGGGAAGGCATTTTTATTTTCTAATAAAAGAAGATGTGACTTACCTCTAAAGGTATCTTGGCATAGATATTATGCCAATGATACTACCTTAGAAACAGTGTTGTCTGGCAAGAAAGTAATACACACATCTTAAGCAGTTTCTTCCATCCGCATTTTAGCTTATTTTCTTGTTGCTCTAGAATTCCTTTAAAGCCACATACAAAGGCCTCGCTCGCATTACTCACCTGCCATTTACCAGAGCAACACCTGTGCTAACTTAGAGCGGGAGGAGTCCCCGACCCCTGCTATCAGTAATAATCAACCGAGGCAGTTAAAACAAAGTTCCCAAGTCAATCTTCTGGAAATTAGATTTCAGTGTGTTTGAGAGGCTCCAGAATCTGACTTTAAACAAATGTTCAGCACTGATTCATAAAGACCAGGAAAGCTGAATAACAACACCTAGAAGCCTGCCGTAGGTTTCAGTGCTAGACCCATGGTAATCCTTCTCTGATCTCAGGATTTAGTGTATATGAAGAGCAGGCAAAATCAGAGAAAGTAGAAAGGCTTTCCGTGACGTTGCCATCCCCAACCGCGTGCGGTGTCGTGTCCCCTCCGCGCCTCCCAGCAAAGGTTTTAAAGCCCTAAAGAAATTATCAAAGAAAGATTGTAATCTGGGAATGTGCTGTGGAAGAGACTCGTCACTAGGGGGAAACATAGAGCTGACAAGCTGCAGATGTTTGGGAGTTTTTGAATTTCCATGGGGTTGCGGAGGAGGGGAAAATAGAGAAGAGAAGAGTGAAGACACCTGTGGCTGGGAATACAGCTCCGTGGCAGAGCACTCGTGTAGCACGATCGCCAGTGCTGCAAAACCAAGCAAGCCAGAATACAATGGCAAAAGATGTCATTGTGTGTGTTTCACATACAGGTCTCTCCAGGTCTCCTTAAACAACCACGGTAGAAAAAATGTTACTCTAAAGTAGCTTAGACTTAAAGAAAAAGAAAAGCTGTATTAGAATACAAAGTTTCTAGATAAATGAATGTAGTCTAATTTTTCTCCCTGTAAATATTTGTCCTACTCTTACTATGTAATTAGAATTTTAATTAGCCTTTTTTTGACTTACAGTTTAGAGTCCATCGTTGAGAGAAGCTGAGGCAGAATCTGAAGCAGAAACCTTGGAAGAACACTGCTTGCTGGCTTGCACGGTTTGTTTTCTTACAGCACCTAGGACCCACCTACCCAGCGGTGGCACCGCCCACAGTGGGCTGGGCCCTTCCACATCAATCTTTCATCAAGAGAATGTCCCATAGGTATGTCTACAGGCCAATCTAATGGAGACAACTCTTGAACTGGAATGGATTCAGACCCTAATCTCTCTCTCTCTCTCTCACACACACACACACACACACACACACACACAGAGAGAGAGAGAGAGAGAGAGAGAGAATTTCTTTTTCTTTCTTTCTTTTCTTTTTCTTTCTTTTTTTTTTTTTTAACATTTTCTCCCATTCGGTAAGCTGTCTCTTGATTTTCTGGCAAGCACGTGCGCAGGGGAAAGGGGCTATTACATAAACTTTGTAATTTTATGCAATCACATTTATTCATTCCAGGAATTATTTTTTTATGCTTATCATTGGAGTCTTATTCAGAAAGTCCATATCTGTGTTTATATCTTAATGTTTTGTCAGATATCTAACCATTGCAACATCGTGAATACTGTTCAGTATCTTTAAGGAAACCTTGAGTGTAGGTCTACTAAATGGGGGGTGAGGGAAAATAACATGGTGACAGGGCAGCAGCTCTACTTCCCAGTCTATTTATGCCTAGAACTGCGAGGGAGAAATCCTGTCAAACCACGTAACTTCTACAACTATTTTCTACAAGGATTTTCCCCCTCTGAAATTAGACGTTACAGATGGTTAAGAAATATTAGTAGGTGAGGACCAAACAAAGAATATACTTTTCCCTCCAGATGGACAAAATTAGATGTACATTCCCTGTCTAGACATTTCTGTATCTATTAAAAGGTTGATCCGAGCCCTTCAGGCAGTTAGTTCTATGTGTGGCCTGGCTTTTAAAGTCTTCAATTCTAATTTTCATTGTTTTGCTAGAAAGGCTGAGTGGGAAGAGAAGGCAAGAAAGTCGCAGGGCACTCCTGAAGGCCAACTGAACCTAACCAAATAGTGATTACTCTGGAGGGGAAGCCAGGGAGGAGAACCCCAAAGTCACCCAGGAATTTTGTGTCCTAGAGAAATAAGGGTTTCCGATCTTAAAAGTATCTTAACATAAGAAGGCCAGAACACCCAAAGGAAAGCAGCTATATTTTCTAGCAGGAATTGAAAACTACAAACAGCTTTTTAAAAACCGTTCATAGCCCCATTTACACGCACGTGAGGACTTTTTCTTTCTTTTTTCTTTTTTTTTTTTTTTAAACCCAGATTGCTCAGTGGCTTGGTCTCCTCTAGGCATTCTCAATCGGACCAGGTGCTTCAAGGGCAGAACTCTTCATCTACAACACACACGGAGTATCTGTCACATGAGAATGTGATGGGGACCCCTGAGAGGTGGGCAGTGCCTTCAAAGGCTCCGTGAGGCAATGCACACGCCGGGGGCGGCAGGCAGAGACCTCGGAGGACACTGCGCGTCGCCGCTCACTGCGCACGGAGCGAAAACGCACCCAGGGAGGTGCGGTGGGACCGCAGGCGCCCACCCTCGGCCGCGCCCGCCAGCCTCCGCTTCGGGCTCTCGTTAGCGACCCGGTCACCCGCGCCACGAGGCCTGCGTATCCTTCGGCGGGGGTGACTGCCCACGCGCGGCCCCTGCTAGTCGCCGTTTCCTAGACAGCCACGCGCGGCCCCACGGCAGCCTCCTGACCGCGCGCGCGCGGGCTCCGGCGCGGGCATCGAGAGCGCAGGCGCGGGCCCGGGAGAGCCGCCGGCGCGAAAGCGCGCGCGCGCCCGCGCGGGGTGGGCGGAGGGGCGGAGGGAGCGGCGGGGCCGAGAGGGGGCGGGGGGGGGGGGCGGGGAGGGGAGCCCCGCGAGCGGGAGCGCGGGCCCAGCGCCGCAGAGCAGAGCGAATCCTGAGCCCCGGCAGCAGGTACGTGTTGTCGCAGCCTGCGGCTGCCGGGGCTTCCCCTGCTGTGGCCCGGGAGGGCGGGTGAGGGAGGCAATGGTCGGGGCTAGTCACGGTTTGCAGGGTGACTGCCCCGGAGGACTAGGATCCTGCAGCTGACCTTCATGCCCCGGGCTGGGGATCCGGGAGGCCATCCGCGGGGGACAGCCCGGGGTCTTCAGCTCCAGCCTGGGGAATCTGCTTGTCACATGCTTCTTATTTATTTCTGCAAACTGCCCCGGTTCGGGTCCAGCTGCAGATGCCTTACCTCCCATTCTTTGCCTCTGTGTGCCATCTTGCATTTATTAATAAAACATGAAAGCTGGGGGTGCGGGAGGTTTGCTTCTGAGGGGAATCCCAATGCAGTATAGCAAGCGGGCGCCTATTTTCGGTTTTCAGACGTGGTGTAGAGGTGGAAATCCCGCACCCTAGGGATTTGTGGCTTGGTTGGTCGTGACCACTTCCTAGTGGGCTTCCCCGGGTTTGTCGCTAGACGTCCCAGCGACAGGATGGACAGTCTGGAAAGCATGGACGGTTTCACGTCAGCCTGGCGTCCTGTTCAGAGGACAGGTGCAAGCTAAGGCAGACAGTTCCCTGCTTGCTAACTTGCCAGGGAGGCTTAAACCCAGAAAAAAATTCTCTCTAGACTGTTAAGAGGAGGCCTTAAATTGAATATCTGAGACTTGCCTACTCAAACTCAACACGGTTTTGCATCTGAAGACAATTAAAACTAGCCACCTGTTGGAAGTCAGACCCCATACCCCATTCTGTTTCATAGTCTCCAATATTGAGATAACGATAGCCCATAGAGATCCCTTCTATTCTCTTTAAATCTGTTGCCTGTCATTTGTTTCTTTTGAAATAAAGTCTGCCTATGATTTTTTTACCCTTATATGAAAAAGAGTGTGGAAAGTGGAATGTACGTAGCTGCTTCCCTACTGCCCTCCCCCAGAAATAATACACTGAACAGAACAGAGAGAGCTGGAAGCACAAAATGAAAATGACTATCGTAAGATGTGGGGCTATGCCAGTTGGACTGTAGTTCCATATTAAATCATGAGATGTCCTCATATGGACCCGGTGCTGAGCTAAAAGTCATTTGTGTCCGATTTCGATTTCCTTGGGTCCTCCCTGCAAGGCCGTCATCTCTGTGTTGGAGATGAAGAAGCTGGGACTTAAAAGGCTAATTGACTTGCCCAGGCTCACTTGACAGTCAAGGTAAAGAAGCAATTCGTCTGCATCACACCCGACTACAGGGTGATGGGGGCTCGGCCTTTAACTCTAACATTGCTGCCTCATCACCTTTTCATTTATATTAGGTTCATGTCTGAGCATAAAGGCCCTGACACAATTTTCTATTTCACAGATTCCATACCAGTCTTATGGCTTTCCAATATGAGAAACCGTTATTCATGAGTGGGTCTGTGTGGAATTTCTTTTGTGGTGACACTGAGTCAGCCTATTTTTGAAAACAAGGTCCCAGGCATCCTGCTATAAAACTATCCCACATAATCAATTTCAAAATCTTGTTTCACCCCCAGCTTAAAGCCATAAAGTCCCTCAAATCATGTAAAGTGCTGGTGTATTTTCCACACTCCCGCCCCACCCCACCTGTCTTGAACAGCTTTTTTTTTTTATTTTTATTTTTTATTTTTGCCGTCACTGCCAGTCATCATAACGATGTCTTGTCTTATCACACTTACTTGTGGGTGCTGTAATGGGGTGAAGTAATCTATGCCAGCCATATGTCATAATTTAGTTTCTACAAATGTGGCAATTATTCATTCAAAGTTCTTGAAATTTATACTTTTGGCTCTGGATATATATATTTAATCTCTTTTTTCACAAGTGTGTTTTTACAGCTCAGGTGTTGGATTTTGTTACACACTCACAGCAGTTCTCGTGGACGTATAAACTGCTGTAGTTTCATGAATGGAAAATTTACCTAACAGTTGCTAGATTTTATATTCAGGTCGTATAATTGAGCTACTAGTGAGAAAGGTATAGATGAATATAAAGAATTAACATATCATATGAGAAACATAGCTTTTAATGATGCATTGGTATAATAGACAACAATAACCAAGGTATATATATTTGTTTAAGTTCTATAAGCTGTTTTCTTCCTTGGACAATGATCCTGGTTACTTCCTTCATTATACCCACTCCTATTAATAGTAGACAATTTGTATAGAAGATTTTTCTCTCAGAAACTAGTCTGTTTTGGAAGAGTTCAATCTCCAGTGTTTATGGAAATGCTGAGGCAGAATTTTTCTGCCCTGGAGATTTCCAGCCTATGGTCAGACTCAAGATGAATCCTGACAGCACCAGGGAGAGACAGAAAGTAAAGAGAGGTGTTGCTTGATTTCTGGGGAAGAGAAGGGTTTTCCCTTGGAAGGATCAGGATCTTCTGTAGGTTGGAATTTCACAATTGCCAGGCATGAGGTAAATAGTCTAGTCTTCTGTGCGAATAGGATTTACGTAGTGCACATTTGAGCACCCTTCTTGGTGCAAAGGTCAAGTGGGGAAATGTAAAAGAAAAAAATCTGGACTACATATTTTTTTTCTTGAAACATTTTTAAACTGGGAAAAGCCATAAGGGCTGTTATGAAGGCTTCAGTATCACTTTTAGTTCCTCTCACTGAGAGTGTACATTTCAGAGGGGAGAGGAAACACTAATGTTTTCAAGCTGGGTGTTTTGCTGTAACTGGTTAAAATGCATGTTTTAATGCATTGGTGTATAAGACACCCGTAGCTGTCTTGTGTTGGCTGCCCTTGCAAGTTACTTAGTTATAAGATGGAGTTTTGCTTATAACATCCCTTAATTTACTATTGTTAAATGAAAAAATTTTAGTGCCGACACAGAAGTTCACAGATAGTCTACTTCGAAGTAGTTAATTTCATTGGTTTCTGTTTCTGTCCTTAGTGGAAGCGGTAGCAAGGGTTACCCATTCCCTCATTTCAAGTGGAACCAGCTGGGGTCATAGATGATGGCCAAAGGCCATCTCAGAACTCATTTGGGACCCTCTGTGGTCCAGCTCTCATCCGAGGACCCTAGAACTCCCTAAGAGTTCCTAAAGTTGGGTCATAGCAGCCTATCTTAGGTGGGGTGGGATGAAGTCTACACAGAGCAAGACCTGATTTTGAGGCTAAGTAGGTATTGCTCAGAGCCAGGGGCTTTCCCTTTCTCCACTGTCATTGCCGGGTGAAGTGGCCTCTAGGACCCTTAGTTCTCTGACTTCCATCCCGTTCTGCTCCACCCCTACTGGCCTCCCTGTTGTTTCTCTGCCTCAGCATCCTGACTATAGTAGGATTTTTTTTTACTAGAATACTCTTCCTGCAGGTACCGGCAGGCAAGCAGGCTCAGTTCTTTACCTCTTTGAGGCTTTGCTTAAAGTCTGTGTCTTCAAAACAAGCTTACTCACCCCCAGTGAGGCAACCCTTAGCCTTCCTTCCTGTCTTGTTTGCCTTTGTAACACCTTCTAACACAAAGCGGTGGTCTTCCTTGACTTTGTATCCATCTACTCCATGTAAGAAATGTTCCAGAAGACAAAGATTTTGATTAGGATTTTACTCTTATCCCTGGTGTTATGGAAAGGGAGTTGACAAATCACTGTGGCATCCCTGAATCCCTCCAGCTTCCCTCCTTTCTTGTTTTTATTAGCGGTGGCTCTTGCTGTTCCCTGCGATGGCGCAATATGTTCCTTACAGGAATATGCAAAAGAATTAGGGAAATCTTGTCTTACTTTTGCTCCAGTGTTGTGAAAGAAGAAACTCCTGGGGAGAACTGGGCAGCACAGAGATGGAGAGGAAGTCACTGAGGGTCATTCTGAGAGTATGTATGGTAGGGCAGCAAAGCACATGGAGAGGCCATGACATTGGGGTTCCATGAGAGGCCTCCCTTCTACTTGGGCTGCATAATGCTTTTGATGACTTCCAAAGAAGGGGACTCTAGAATGCTTTGCCACCCAACAAGCTTTTAGCCTGTGTCACGAAAAAGAAAAAAAAAATCTGCACTCATTTGCACCTGTTCTTCACCCAGGCAGGCTAACCATGGTGCTACCTGCAGTAACCTGCTGCATTGTTTAAACATTAAATACCTGTTGGTGTCTTCCCTGCCTACGTCAGATTGTGAGTTCATTTTCAATGCACTTACCAGTGTGTCTGGGAAGTTATGGTCAGCAAGCATGAACCAGCAGCAGCACACTTAGAGGTTCCTTTGGCCCAGCATTCCTGAATGTGCAGTTTGCAGGAGTACCGTTTGGGACACAGCAAAATGGTAGGCACTTTGGGGCCTGAGTCAAACCTGGAGCTATGTAAGGACCTATACTGGGATGCTGAAGGCAACTGATAGTCATGGAATAAAACAGCAACTCCTCCTTTTCCTTCTCTGTGAGCTCTAATGGCTGCCCTCATGGCCCTGAATTACTTGTCATAAGTAGAATTCCCTTTCAAAAGCTACATGTCCCCCTGAAGCTGTGTTTGATTTGCAATAAAAACTCTCCAGTACCTAGCATCAAAACTGATAGCTGCAGTTCTAACCACTCACTAAAACAAAAGATCTGTCCAAGAAGGTCTGTTTTGCAGCTCAGGTTTTTAGTTTAGACTGGGATCAGACGGATGTTCTCAGTGTGGAGCCTTGGGGTGATGACTTTCCGATGCTTCCCCTCCTCAGGACAACTTCAAAGCAAGCTGTTCAGAGCCCAAAAGTGATGGCTTCTTCCCTAATAATTTCCCTAGAAATAGGTACATTTTTGCATCTTACCTGTATGCAAAGCCCCTAACTGTCCTTTACCATAATTACTAAAATGTGTCCTTTTTGAAAGAATAGGATATTTCAAACCCTTGAATCGAGTGGAGGTTTCACTGCATCAGGATGGCTCCTTCAAACTGAAGCTTAGAAACCTCTCTTCTATCTTTCCTGCCAGTCCCTCCCCAGGGCTAGCTTTGCTGTCACCCTTCTTGCCCTACAGCAGATTCTTGTCCTCACCTCTCTCTGGAAACACAGCTCTGGTAAAGGTCACAAATCTGAGAGCTGTTTCTCAGATTTCCTTCCTGATGGCTCAGCAACACTTGATCCTACTGAGTTCTTCCTGGAAACAGTCTGTCTTCATGCCATGCTTCCTGATCTGTCCCAGGCGGATGTGATTAAGGGGTATGAGCTCTGCCTGGGATTTAAATCCTGCCCCTTGCATTTGCTCACAGTGGAGCGTGAAATAGTTAACTGTTTCGGGTCCCCTGTGGGAGGGCTATGTCATAGCTTCAGGAATGAAGATGAAGAGTGTGGCAAGACAACAGTAGTCACTAAATGTCACCTTTGATGCTTAGATACCCCTTGTATCTTTCGAATAAAATCCCAACTTCCCCCACCTCTGATATCAAGGCCCCTAAGACTAGTTCCTGTTCAGTTTCCCTTTGGCCTCTTCTCCTTCCCAGTATATTCCCCACTGGGCCACTTTCACCTTGTCCTGCCTGCCCTGCTTCCCTGCCAGAGGGATAAAGAAGTTGAGGGCTGTGCCTGGCTGCAAGGAGGCACAGAGTGCAGCCTGCTTTGTGACGTCAGCGTCCTCCCTTGGGCACGGAGCCTATCTCACTGGCAGATCACAAATTACTCAAAAACCATCAGCTTGGATTTACACCTTTCAAAAATAGCTCTGTCAGCATTCAGCCCAATACTTACACACAGTAGGAATTTAACTCCTATCTTCTGTCTGCTAAGACATTGTAGTTTTATACAGACTTTCCAAAATCCTTATTCTTTCTAAATTGAAGCCTCTATTGATTGGTTCTGGAGTCCATACAGACTTTATAGGAGAAAATTGAGTCAACAGTGCCGAGACAGAAAACCCCTGAGAACCTTTTGGGATGTGGAGGGATGTACAGAAATAGCTAAAAAGAATGGGAGTACTGGAAATGATTTGATACTTTAAAAAGTAGCTTGACTTCTTTCCAACCTATGAAGCTATTTTTAAAGTGTTTAGAGTTAAGTTTTTGTGTGCATGTTGTTTTCTGTCCTAATCCTTTCCACCACCAGGATAAAATGAACACTGAGGTTGTGCATGTGCACGCAAGACCCCCACCAGCCCTGATACTTGATGCAGACCTCCTCTGAGTGAAACAGCTGAGATGTCCTAGTTGGTAAAGTATCTGTTGTACAAATGTGAGGACTTGTATTCAGATTCCCCAGTACCTATGCAAACAAAAGCCCCCCAAAACAAAACAAATGCTCATAATTAGGGTCATTGCTAATCCTCATGAAGGTGTGGAAGTGGAGACTGGCCAGCCCCTAGAGCTTGGTGGTCAGCCAGTCTAGCCAATCAGTGAGCACTAGTTCAACTGAGTGATTCTGCCTCACAAAATAAGGTGGAGTCCAACTGAGCCCAAGTTAGGAAGACACCTGTCAACCTCTAGCCTTGGCACGTACTCCCACCAGGGTATCTCTATGTATGTGTGTATGTATACACACACACACACACACACACACACACACACTCACTCACTCACTCACATTCTAGTCTTGTTACTGGTGTGCTCAATTAGAATGAAAGGATAGTGGGTGTTTTTCATCAGTATCTGCTTTATCTCTGAGGTCATGAAAAACCAGAATTTCTTTTACACTGTTAATATAATGACTTTCTTCTCCAATGGAATATCACTGGATATATAAACCACATTCCAGGGCAGGCCTCATTCCTAGGAGTGGCCAACACAAAACTAACTCAATCGTATTTTTGCAGACTTTTAGTTTTCTTCAGCATTTTTGTTTATCCTATTAGTCTTTTGCCTGTTTGCTTTGATTTTAATTTTTTGTTTGTTTGTTTGGGGGGATTTTTTGGTGTTTTTGTTTCTGTTTTTTGTCTTTTGAGAGAGAGAGAACATAAAGTTGGGTGGTAGGTGTATAGGATCTGGGAAGAGTTGGGGGAAAGAAGAAACATTATTTAATACATTGTATGAAATTTTTAATAAAAACAGTCAAAAAAAGAAAAACATCAAATAATTTTCTCTCTATAACCCTGAGCCCACTAAGGGCCAGGCTCTTTGCCTCTTGAGGCTTCAAGGTGAGCTTCCCACCTCAGCACTGTCAGCCATCTGGGCCAGGTGGCCCATCCCCATGGGGCCATTCTGTGCATTACCTAAGATGTTTAGCACCGTTTGTTCCTTGTCCCTGATACTTGATGCCAGTAATGGTGTCAACCCCTCTCCAAATTTGATTACCAAAATTTTTCCCCAAATTAACAAATATCTTGTGAGGTATAAAATCTTCCTCAAATAAGAACTGCAGGGTCACTACCAAAAAACTCATAAATGGTCTGGTTTGTAAACTATAGAATTTGAGCAGTTTGGGTCAAATGAATATTGTAACTAACATGTAAGATGAATTTGGTTTTGAACTTTGAAACAGTCTGGGTGTTTCTAAACAGTGCATTGATTGTATCACAAATAATGATATGTAAATAAAGTAGCACAAAATTCAGACCATCTTAACTCCCAAAGATCTGGATGCAAGAACATATTCTAGGACTATTGTAGTCATTCTTGGGGTTTTTTATTTGGGCATTTCAAGTGTAAAAAATACTGTTAGGAGTATAATAATAAGTTTATCAAACTAAAAATAATGTTTCTGCAGAACTCTGAGTGGTTTATGATTTGAAGAAAGTCTGCTTGACCTGTGGAGTGGCAGGTCTGCTCACCAGCTTTCCTTTGACTAAAGAGCTGCTCCAGACAGCACTTCAGGGGCTTCAGGGGTGAAGAGTGAATGACAAGGTGCTTTGTGCTCTGGTGAAAGGCCACAGTTGCTCAGCAATCTCCATGATTATTAGAAAATATGGCTGTAGACTTGTGATTTAGAGCCCACCTCCAGTCCACAATCACTGTTAGGTTCGTTTCAAATGCAGCCGCAGAAATTGCTTGGCACACCCTAAGACTGTTAAATATACACCTTGCTGGAGAACTTTAAGTCCCTGTCCTTGGAAGAAGCCTGTTTTGGCTGAAGGTTACCTTTAGCTTGTTGATTACCTTTGGGGAAGGGAAAGCACACACTGAAGACCTGAAGCACATGTGTTCCTTACCCAGGAGTCTGGCGGTAACCTGATATATTTTCTGATATGAGATGCGAGATCAGAGGAGACTGGGTGTCTTCAGGGTAGTATGGCCATACACACAGTGTAGCTCAGGATGGCTTCAAACTTATGATCCTCCTGCTTCCACTTCTTCAGCCTATCCTACTAGATGAGGAAAAGAGCTTGGAACTGGAAAAATGACTAACGATTTGACTTAGGCCAGATGAGGTCTCCACACCTAATCATCAGGCTTAAACAAAGTGGTTCTGGCCCGTGTGAGTAGACAGAAAGCTACGGAAGCTGTCAAAGTTGTCTTCGAGGCCAAAAAAGAGGAGACCAGTGGAGACGGTTTGAGGATAATGGCAAGAGAAAATGAAGCTATTTCTAGTTGTCTCTCTTACACATTGATTGGTATTAGGTCCTCCCCATTTCCAAAGATGATGCAAAAATGCTTCATGTTATAGCAGATCACATTCTTTTGTTCTTTTAACAAGTTGGAGGCTTGTGTGAACCATGCATGAGAAAGTTTATCTTTCAAACACTTCAGAGGATCATTAGCAATAAAGAATCAAAGTTTGTACATTGTTTTAAATTTTCTTTTAGGCTTATTTTTATGTATATGATTGTTTTGCCTGCATGTATGTATGTGTACCATGTGCATGCCTGGTACCATCAAGGGTCAGAAAAAGGTGTTGGAACCCTAAGAGCCAGAGTTACAAATAGTTGTGAGACACCATGGGATGAACCCAGATCCTCCTCAAGAACAAATGCCATTAATCACTGAACCATCTTGCAGCCCCTGTACATTTTTTAAGATATAATACTATTGTATATATAATACAGAATAGTACAACTATAACTTTGAGAAGTAAAAATACTCATGTGACTTGCTTTAAGATTTTTATTTTTATTCTTTGAGAATTTCATACTATATATTTTGATTATATTTACCCCAACTCCTCCCAAACCTACTCTGAACCTCCCTACCCCACAATTTTGTGTCATTTTTTGTTTATTTATAACTTACTGACTCCCAGTTTGCAGTGATCATATATTTATGGATATGGGGCCATCTGCTGGAGCATGGTCAATACACCAGGAACCATACCCTTAAAGAAAACTGACTGTCTTCCCCCAGAAGCCATTTGCTGTCCGTAGCTCCTCAGTGAGTGGCAGAGGCTCGCGAATCCCTTTCTACTCCACGACTGAATGTCAGCTGGCTTGGTTTTATGCAGTCAGCCACAGCTGCTGTGAGATTCTGAGTGTCCAGAAGGCACTGTTATGTTCTGGCCCTCCCCACCCTTTGGCTCTTACACTCTGCTTCCTTTTCCATGGTGGTCACTTGGAGAGGGGTTATGATAGACATGTCCCATTTGAGCACTCCACGGACACTTATTCTCCACACTTTGACCAGTTGTGATTTTCTGTGCTAACTATCATCCACTACACCAAGAAACTTCTCAGATGATTTGTGAGATCTGCCCATAGTCTCCTGGTGGAGACATACAAATTTAGAGGGCAATTTGATACTGTATCCGTAAAGTAGAATAAAAAAATAATAATACATTACCTCTAGAGCCTATGAGCTCCCCAGTCTTGGGTTCATGGCTATATATACAGTACCAGGCGTGTGTTTCCTCCTAAGGTGGGCTTTAAGTCCAACCAGAAAGTGACTGGTTACACCCATAGCATATGTACCATTATTGCACATATGTGCATATCTTGCCATACTGGTCATAATTACAGTTTAGCAGGTTCACAGCTGGATATGATTACTAAAATTTCCTGCCAGCAGTCTGCACAGCGCCCTCCAGTACTATGAAAGCTAGTCAATAGAGAGGAAGCTTCCTGACCAGTATGGATTTAATTGTTCTATGTCTGTGACCACTTTTTGTGGTGTCTTCAGCAATATGGTCTTAACTATCTAGTTCTGGTGGACAACCAAGAGCAGTGGCAATATCCTGTATTTTTGGGATGTCTCCAGAACCACATGACTTACTTTATTATATTAATTCACTTTATTGTAGCAATATAGAACTGAACCCATAATGCCACCAAGATATGTCTGTACTTTGAATTCTGAAAGGAAGTACTAGCCTACAGCATCAAGATTCCTGGAATCTAGTCTTAGCTTTTCCACAGACTAGAAGTATAACTGAAAACAAGTCACTTTACTTTTTTTAGGCCCTGACATCTTCTTTTGTCCAATCATAGGAGTTTTGTGGTTTAAGTATCCAAAAATAATTCCTCTACCCCTTTAAAGCACACAGTGCCTTAAAACAGCAGGACAAAATCATTCACACGAGCGAGTTGGTTTTACACATTATACTTCAGTTATATTTGTTGGAAGGCTCAAGCTTTGATGAATGGCATTTGGCGGGAGAAAACAGTCTATCTGAAACCCTTAATTATACACTGTCGGCATCTTTGCAGCTTGGTCTGTGTCAAAGGACACCACATTGTCAAATGACACATGATGGAGAGAGTCAGAATTTTGCCACAGCTTGATCATCTGTGGATGATTGGCTTGTGTCAGAGAGGCAGCTTACAGATTTTCAGCGTCTGCTTTGAAAACCCGAGTAATAGCCAGGTGGTGGTGGCACATGCCTTTAATCCCAACACTTGGGAGGCAGAGGCAGGTAAACCTCTGAGTTTGAAGCCACCCTGGTTTAAGAGTGAGTTCCAAGATAACCAGGGTTACACAGAGAAACCCTGTCTCGGAAAAAGAAAAGAAAACAAAAGAAAGAAAAAGATCAGAGTCCTTCTATCTTTAAAGGACTCTTGTCCAGTTCTGATGAAGACAAGTCCATTGTCATTGACCACACTGAATGGGACCATAGGTGGCTACACATTGGATTTGTTTGAAGACTTTGTAGTTAAATACTATTGCCACTCTGGGTGTAAGGTGTTTTGTTTGTTTGTTTGGTATATGTGCACATGTGTGACAGTGCTTGTGGAAACTAAATGTACATATCAAGGGTCTTCCTCAGTCTCTCTCCATCTTAATTTTTGAGACAGAGTCTTTTTCTGGTCCTGGGACTTGCTGATTTGTCATGATTGGCTGACCAGAAAGCCCCAGGGATCTGCCCATCTCCACCTTCCTAGAGCTGGGATTATAGCTATGTGCTGCCACGTTTAGCTTCTACATGGACGGTAGGGACAGGCCCTCATATTTGCATAACAAACAGTTTATACACTGAGCCATCTCCTCAGCTCCCATAGGTGTAGCTGTCTTATTATGAGACAGTTTCATATATCTCAGGCTGGTCTTGAAATCACTATGCAGTTGAAGATGACCTTGAATTTCTTGTCCTCTTGCCTCCATCTCCGGAGCACTGAGGTTAGAAGTGTGTACTGCTACATCTAGTTTATGGAGTGCTGGGGATAGAACCAAGGGCATCACACATGCCTGGCAAACACTTTACTGGCTGAGCTCCATCTCTAGCTCTTCCATGTAGGAAGGTCACAGGAGGGCATTAGGTGTCTTCCCCATCACTCTCTATTTTATTCCCTGGAGACACAGTCTCTCGATGAACCGGAGTTCACTGTTTGTCTGGATAGGTTGGCTGGCCAGCTAGGCAAAGTGGTCCCTCTGTCTCTGCCTCCTACCGACCCCACAAGCTCTGGGGTTACAGCCACACACAGCCACACCCATCTCTTTACATGGGTGCTGGGATCCAAACTCAGGCCCTTACTTTTACATGGTGAGTGGATTTTCCCACTAAGCAATCTCCCTAGCCCAGAATATTTTTTTGTAATAAGATTACCCATAGACATATTTTTTACCTATATCTATATTACCTATATATAATAGATATGTCTGTAATACTGATCAATAATAATTGATACTTTTGTGGGTAATACCTATTATGAATGATTTTAAATTATTTTTAATTGTAGTGAAACGTGTATAAAACTTATGAGTTTAACCATTGAATTCAGTGGAATTTTGTATATTTACTGCATCACACAGTCACCATCCAAGTCCAGAAGTTTCCATCTTGCAAAAATGAGACTTTTCCCATTAACAATAACTCTTTTCCTTTACAGCTTTATGTTATTGATATTGCAAAGTACCTCTTTATATTATATTGTGTAATGGTTTTAATGCTTTCTATTTAGTTCGGCTTAATAACTTGCTGAGGACAGCAAAAAGGTACATATAATGAGAATGCTGAAAGTAGGGAGATGGGGAAATAAAATGGGAAAAGGGGCTTGTAGGGCCATGTAGACCTCGTTGATGGTGTGGAGCTCATAAAATTTATGGGGACATCTTTGGAGAGTTGGAGGCAGATAAGAGAAATGACTGAGTTTGTTTTAGAAGGGTCATGCAGATGCCATGAAAGACTGACTGCCTAGGAAGGCAACAGGAGAACAGCTGGACTCCGTAGCCTGAGTTAACTTGGCAGCAGGGCTGTCACTGGAAGTGGTCAGAATCTGGGTACATTTTGAAGGTGGATCCCACAAGACTGGCTGATGATGTACTGGGTTTTGGGTTGGGAGAGAAACACAAGAATCAAGACAGACCTCACAGTTCTGGGGTTGAACAACTGGAAGGATGAAATTGCTCCTTATTGATGTGGAGATGGAGGAGGATGAGAGGTTTAATGGAGGAAATAAGGAGTTCTGTACCGACCAAGTTACATTTCACAGTGTATTAGAGATCTAATTGAAGATGGCAAACAGGCAGTTGAACATGCAAGTTTGGAGTTCAGGAAGAAAACGGGGCTGGAGTCAGACATTTTAGAAGTGATATGCAGGTGGCATTTTAAGCTACAGGTTTGAATGAACTTACCTAGGACAAGAACAGACAGATGGGGTAAAGGGTCATAGTAATTAACCCTAACGCATGGCAATGTTTAGAGGTCAAGGGGAAGACCTAGTGATGGAAATTAGGAAAGAACGCCCAATGAGGGAAGAGATTAACATTAGATAGTGCGGTCTCCTGATAGCCATGTTAATAAAGTGCTTCAGGGAAGAGGAGTGATTACTTGTGTTTAAAGTGGCTATGAGATTGAGCGTTATTCAGCATTGTATTTAGCAGTGACTTATGTTGAGATGAACCTCCAGACACCACGGTCTGTGTATATCTGATGATGTGACTAGTTGGGGATTTCTGCATCAAGCATTTCCACCTCATTTTGTTGTTACAGTAATTTGGCTGACATTTATCAGTACCATTTGCCTCCTGTTTATCTAGGAACTAAGACCCAAATGAATTGTATTACAGCTCTGGGCCTCAAAACAGGTTAGTAATCTAAGATTAGCACTTAGAAATTCCTGAGCTGAGTCAGTCTTCTGAGTCCTAGGGCTCTGTTCTCAGATATCCATGCACATTTTCAAACTGGGGCTCTATTTCATCTGGGGGTACTTTTTTTGGGCTACTTTATTGGGTTTTTATACCTACTACCCTTCCAACCATTTTTCTGCCCCATTCCCTTCCAACCCCCCAAAACGAGGTAGGAGAGAAAGAAGGTTAGACAGAAAAAGGGGGTATAGGTCTCTTTAGACTACTTCCTGCTGATTAGGGGCCTTGGGTTCCTAGGGGGCAAGTCCAATCTTCATCATCAGAATATCCATCAATCCAGAAAACCAGCAATAGCAAACGCAACAGCAGCAGGAACCAGCAACAGGGGGAGCAGCAGGGTTCATAGGCCCTCTCAGGGCTCACCCGTTTATATCCTCTCAAGAGTCCCCAGAACTAAACTATCTGCAGCTTGCAAAAATCACACCCCTCCTAGAGCACGAGACAATCATAGTTAAAGGCTGTAGACAATCTGAAGCAGCCCCATATCCCACACCTGGAATTAAAATAAAAACATTCATATAACATAACTGGGTTTTTTAAGAAACCAAAATTCTCACTACAATTTTGTCCTCACCTGGCTTTAAAGATGGTTCTTTAAGCTCTCTATGATTCCTCCTTGAAGATCAATACCTTATTTCTTGATAGAAAACAACCTCCTCTGTTTCTTGTCTTATCAGCTATATAAAGAATTTTCCCTTCTAACTGGATGTTAAACACAACTTCAGGAGGTTGTTGCTAATTTTCTGAATATTTTCTTTTGAATTCTCCAAGAAAATGGGTGGTTTTGTCCTGCACCAGAATGAAGAATGGTTTTGTTTTTGTATAGCCTGCAATTTATCATTAGTTCACATTACATTCAACAATTTTGTATATATAAGTGTGTATATATATATATATATATATATACACATTTATACACACACACATATATATACATACATACATACATACTATATTACATCATTTCCTCCCCTCTCTCCTGTGTAGCATCCACTCCTCAAGTTCACGGCCTCTTTTTCTGAAGTTATTATGACACACACATGCACACAAAATAAATACATAAATACAATCTGCTGAATCCATTTAGTGTTGCTTTTATGTGTATGTTTTTAGGGCTGACTTCTTGATATCAAATAAACAATTAGAGAGCTCAACCCTGAGGAAGACTGACTCTCTCTCAGCAGTAATTAATTGCCTGTGGCACTTCATCTACAGGTGGGGCCTTGTTAGTTTTCCTACTCATAGCTAACAATTTAACAAACATACTTTGTACACTGTATGGGGACTGTGTAGTGCTTGATCTACAGCCAGTGGGCTGTTTGAAAGATTATGAAATCTTGGAGTAGGAGGTATGGCTTTCAGAAATGGATCCGTGAAGATGGGCCCAGCCTATCTGGGCCTACTTCTGACCCAAGGTTTCTGTTTCCTAACCCATCAAGATGAATAAGTTGCAGGGTAAACTCCACCCCAGTCTGACCCACTCCCACCACTATGCCTTCTCTGCCGTGATAGATTAGTGTCCTTTAACACCATGAGCTAAAATAAACCTGTGCTCACGTAAGTTGCTTCTTTCAGATATTTTGTTACAACAATGAGAAAAGTAACTAATGCATTGAGTCTCTACAAAGGTTTCCTGGAAGTTTACCAAGTCTCATGGAGAAATGGCACTCACAGGCAGGGCAAGAAGACCTCAAAGGAAGGCATGAACATAAGGAGGTAAATATCTTGAGGGGTTCCTGAGAAGGGGAGTATTAGATGGGATTGGAGCCCCAAAAGATAGAAAGGGGACTGGGAAGATAACTCATTCAGCAAAGTGCTTACCTTACAATTGTGAAGAGCTGAGTTTAATTCTAAAACTCATATAAAAGTCTGGGTATTCTGATACATACTTAAAATCTCAGTGCTGGGACAGGGGCTGGGGACAAATATATATTGTGACCAATATAGTTGGTGAGTTCCAGGCCAGCAAGAAATCCTATCTCAAAAATTCAAAGTGATGATGTCCAAAGAACCATAACAAAGTTTGTCCTTTGGCCTCTGTGTGCATGTGCACATGAATCTGCACACACACACAAGTTTGTGTGCATGTATACAAGGTAGAAGGATTTAAGGGAAAAATGTAGTCATATGAGATCATTTGATATCCTATTTAAAGATAATGTTAAGCCTGGTTCTAACTGCTACAGGCAGGATAACCTGAAGAGATGAAGTCAGTGTCAGATAACTCTGACTGCCCTGTGCATATAGGAAGCACAGTTTGAAGGGCCTATGGTATAAAGTTCAGGATTATCTTTTAGGAGAATGCTAATGCATAGTGGTAGTAAGGTGAGAATTTGGAAATAAGCTACCTTGATTTACATGTTCATTTTCATACAGGCAAGAGATACTGAAGACATATCAAGTAGATGAGGGGGCTGTGAGGTGGCTCATCAGGTTAAAGGCACCCGAGTGCAATCCCTGAGACCCACACAGTAGGAGAGACTGACTCCCCCAAGTTGTCCTCTGACTTCCATAGGTAGCCATGGCGGGCCTGTGTGCACGCACGCGCGCACTCACTCACACACACACCCCTTTTTAAATAAAAAAAAAATTTGATAAGGTCCCCATGTCAAAATTTATAAAACATAATGAATTTTTAAAATGAATTTCTGCCCACTTCCCACCCAAGGCATTATTGTAAAGTCCTTAGAACTTGTGAGCATTACACTTGTTAGAGTATTAGAACTTGTGAATTTGGAAGAAGGGTCTTTGAAGATGTGATCAAATTACAGATTTGAGAGAGAATTCTGCATTATCAGAAGGGCTATAAATACTATTAGAAGTACCTTTTAGAAGAGAGGCATAAAAACTTTGATGCTGAAGAGATGGCAGTGTGACTGGGGACACATTGGTGCGGCCACGTGCTGAGGATCAACGTCAGCCACCAGAAGCTGGAAGGAGCAAGCAGCATGTTCTCCCCAGAGCATAGAGGGATCCCAGCCCCCCTGACACTTTGACATACAATTACAACCTCTAGAACCATGAGGTAATAAATGTCTGCTGTTTTCAGCCACCAACGTTGCAGTAACCTTTATAGTGCTGCAAAAAACCAATATTGACGTTAGTTTCCATGGGAGTGTAGGAGCCCATACCTTAGTCAAAGAGATTCGATTTGAAATTCTTTAGGAAGTCACATTCAAAGAATAATTTTAACGTAGCAGCAGTTATTTGTCACTGTTTAGAGGAGAATTCCTTGGGTGGATATAGGCACTTGGTCCCAGAGCATAGAGAAACCAAAGAACCATCACTGCAGTGATTGCCACAGACTCTGTGAGGCCAGGCGACATGGGGTACTGGGTGGGGGACATCACTGGACTTCGTGTTCTGGATGGAGCCTCCTCAAGGTCAGGCCCCTTTACTTTGATTCTTCATAACATAGGCTCTTTATCAGCTCGCAGGTCTCTGGCCATGGCCTTGCTAGCCAACGTAAGCATTTGAGATTCTGAGAGAGAAACTTGGCTGTTTTCTTGCACACATACAGAAGAAACAAATCAGCACCCTTGTTTTCTTTCCTAAGAATTTGAGAATTTGATTAGTGTGACTTCATTAGTTATGCTGAGGTTGATTCAACCTTTACAGCAAAGAGGCTAGAGTTCACACCCACATCCCTACCCCAGTAAATGTGTCAAGCTGAAACCACACAATGAGCCTTTAATGCACAGATACCATTTTATGTCACCATAGTTTCCTCCATGTACCTTTAGGGGACAGCATACTCCCTCAGAATCTAGGGTATACATTTATTTGGGGTTTTTCTGGTGCTTACCAATAGACTCCCTCCTGTACCCTTTCTGACCACTTCAGCATCTTTGCCACGTTCCCACAGTGGCTGTAAAGTGTATCACACATTGCTTAGCAAACCTCAAGGACTTAAAACAATAGATTTGTTTTTCTTTTTACAGTTCTGAAAAATGGAAGTCCAAAGTCAAGGTGTTATCAGGGCTATACACCTTTCCCATTCTCTTGGAGATTCTTCCGTGTGTGTGTGTGTGTGTGTGTGTGTGTGTGTGTGTGTGTGTGTGTGTGTGTGT